>QQSS02161067.1:0-33262 GCA_003687565.2 Craspedacusta sowerbii | reverse complement strand
AAGCGGATAACAGAAATTGAAAAATTGAAGGAACTGCGGGACTAGAAAAAGTTGCTTTAAAATCCTTTACCTTCTTCTTCATAACTATAACTCGCCTAAAGCTTCTCCCTTATCTACTAACGCATAAGAATTTTTTATTTCACTAATCTACTCCGCTCTATCTTTAAGAATCACATAAAGCCAATTTCATATCAATTTTTCTCTTCTCTTAAATCAACCTAGTAACCTTAGCACATTTAGTTCAAATCCAGAGTCATCTAGTTCAATAACATCTTTATGTTCATAATTAACAAAAAAATATAACTTGCTAAACTTCATTCTTTCCTTGAGATCCTTGATTTTTCAAGAAGTAGAATGCCATGCCTTCCCTTCAAGTAAACCTCCTCCTACATCTAATAATTCAGCGATATCTCGTACCAATCAAACTCCCCCAACTACCTCAACTAGGAGTAATGCAATTACTTCATCAACTAAAATTAGAAGGAGATCTAATAGGACTTTTAGTTCATCAAAAAGCATTAACGAAATTCTCTAAAGCTCTCTTCCTTTAATAATTACTAACTCCATCATTTCAATTTTTATTAGCGTCCTAGCAATTTTTACTAACAACAGTACGTCTACCCTGATTCCTATCCTTCTCCTTAGGTCTACTCTTCCGTCCATAGTCACTAGTATTTCAACCAAAAAAAATTCAAGAATTACCTGCCTGACCCCTACGTTCATTCCAATACCTCCAATACCAATCTCGACTTCATTGAGAGCAAATCCAGTAAATCCAATCACTTCTCATTTCTTACAAAAAAATTTAAAAAATATGAAATCTAAAATAAAAATCGCTTCTCTAAAGTAAAAGGCGTTTCCCTGGTCAAGCAACTCTCCTCGGTTAAAGCTCTCCACCTGCTCTCACTAATTCACTTCAAACTCTCATTAGTACTCCTTAGGACCTTTAAGTGTCTGGGCTGCTGCAAAACTTACCACCCTAAAAGAATAACTTCTACAAAAGTTCAACTAAAAACAGGCCAACATCACCTAGGTGCAAACCTGTGCCTGGCAATAAAGCGAGTATTCTAACGGCGGAAACTCTCCGCCTTTGAAGAATTAAACTACACATGATTATTTTTATGTAATTAATAGAAAAAGATCATTTTTCAATTTTTATGCAGGCCATACGTCTCTTGCCTGCTATTCCAGTAATCTTTTAATCAGGTCAGCTTCCTCCTCAGGAAGTACGTCCGCTATTCCCATGATATTCATATCTTCAACATCCTCATTTCTAACATTAGCTAAAGGCTGGCTATCGCTAGGGAATAGGACTCCGAAAGCGAGCTGCTCTAGCAATTCCTGCTAAACTAGGGAGAGCGTGAGAAAGTGTGCCTGTGCCTGTGTGCGTGCTGCCAAAAATTCCAAAAAATTCAAAAATTGATTACAAATAATAATTAGAAATTCCCACTTTTCCTGTAATTCAAAATAGACTAGCAGGGGTAGATCTCCTAGGAAATGCTGCTCTCGATCGATGATTGTTGAACTAATCAAGTATTCCCACTCAATATCCTGGTGATCTATTGGCTTAGCTGCTGGTAGCTCCGCCTTATGTCCTCGCTTATCATTCTGCATAGTCCCATGTTCTACTATCTCATTATCAGCATTATTATCATGTGGCCGCATTTTTAGATGTAAAGCAAGTGTTTCTGTAGTTTGAAAAATCCATTGGACAAGTTGGCGTTGGAAATAGTGCTGGCATTGAGCTAGGCCTGAATGAACGTGTCTATGAACATGGCGATGATTTCCTTGCGCTTGAACCTGGAGTCGTCCTCTTTAAAGGCGGAGGAGAGCTGATTGCCGTCCTTGTCGGCTATGATGATGGCTTAAAGCTCAATGAACTTCTCGATAAATTTCTTTAGATTGGTTGACTTGTCCATGATTATAATCAATAGTCCTTTAAATATGATAACCAAAATAAGAGAAATTGTGGGTGGCACCAAGAACAGGTACGTCAAGGAGGGCTTTAACCTCGACTTGACTTATATCACTCCCAGGATTATTGCTATGGCCTTTCCAGCCACCGGCATCGAGAGTATCTATCGAAACAGCATATCGGATGTAGTCAAACTCCTCTAATAAAATCACTAAAGCCACTACCTGATCGTAAACCTGAGCGGAAGAGACTACGACTATTCCAGGTTCAAAGGAATTTGCATATCTATCGACTGGTAGGACCACAGCTCGCCAATATTAACAACATTAATTTAAACATGCTTCATTATTCAACAATATGCTAAATGTACTTTTCCTTATCATTTGAGTCAAGCAAAAACATAGTGTGCATCCACTGCAACCACGGCAAAGGCAGGACGGGCACCCTCATAATTTCATACCTGCTTTTCAACCAGGTCTTTCATTAAGTAAGTTAAGCCAAATAATTCTACTAAAAAAAGAGGTTTCTATCTGATTCCAATTTGAAGATCTCGCAGCCTTGCCAGCTGAGATACCTATCGTACGTAAACTCTTTCAGCAAGGGACTGGTCTAATAAAATCTGAAATCCTTTTATTTAAACAAAATAACCATTAGAAATTGGATAAGGAACAAGCTATTCAAGATCCGAGTAATCTCTCTCAGGACTAAATAGGTCAAATTCTAAAGCTAGTGGCTCTTCGATTAAGGCGAGTAACATACTCTCCTATTTAAAGACTATTCAGTTAAGCTAGTCGCTGATTTCTACATTGAAATCCTGAAAAATAGTCTAGTCAAAGTCAAGAAAATTGCCAAATTGTCCCTCAACTCAAATTTTTTGGCCATTGGTGCCAATTAGTTCAAGATCAAAGATTTCTCTCCGGACTCGCTCGACCATACTAAATTGAAAAATTTTCGTCTCTGCTTGACTGTGAGAGAAGACCTTAAATCTTGCAAAAAATGCTAGGACCCAAATGAACACTTCTAGAACGACTTGTGGCAGAAGTGCGTGTAGAAGGTAAGGTAGAGCAAAAAAGTTGAGCTAAGCAGGTAGTAGCTAGTTTTCGGGCGGCTAAAACTGAGCTGATTTTATCGATCATTAAGGCACCTTCTATTTGTCAGGCTACTCCTACTCCTCCTTGACAAATTACTTCTGTTTTTCTGAAATTTTATATATTTCTCTGAGGATGCTACAGAACCTGATCTACAGTTCGCGGTGTTGCCTAATTTCTGCGATCTCCCACTCGTTCAGATTCAGGTCTGGCATTTGCGCTGCGAATTTGCTTTCTTCGCTCATTTATATATATATTGATCTTCATTATAAGAACATGCTACCTGCCATAAAGAATCAATACTTGCAGACCTTTGTTTTGAATAACGCGACTTCGAAGCAGCTGGCTGAAGTCCTCAGAGCTTTCAATGACCGGGATATCAACAAGGCAGGCAAAATCAAATTCAGCTAGATGAGGGGCATCCTAAACTCGATGTAATACCGAGTCAATAGTAGCTTACTGATAAGTAAGATAGATTTTATAGAATATGGGAGTGCAAGGCTAGTACGTCACATTCGATGACTTGATTATCATTGTGGCAGAGGCACAGCGTGTTAACAACAAATAGCCCAACATCGTCAAAAACAACATGGTTTACTAATATCTCAAGGTCCTCGATCTCTACAGAATCAAATCTTAAAAATAGGAGAATTACGGTGAGGCCAGGAAGGCTGAATAGAAAATTACGAACCTCAGGAGTAAATATTTGGAAAAGCAGCTTGGACGAGTCCGATAGTTGCAGTGTTAGGAGAAGTAGCAGATCGAGAGCATGCACAAAACTAAGTTCAAAAACTTCGATGCCGCCTGGACGGACTTCATGAATAACTATGAGCATAAGGTGTTCTAACAGATTTAAAGACTCAAAGAAACTCATTTATTTTAAATGAACCAGCTTGAAGACGACACCAAGCAAGAGTTCATATCAAATATCCGTCCTTCTCGCTAGGTTATCTAGCTGAGAAGCAAGGCCAAAAATCTAGCCCGTCAAAGGAACTACAAAGAGGCCTAGAAAACGAAGTGTTAAGCCTAATAACTGATGCAATTGTAGACAGAAAACAAAAAGAAACAGATGGAGTCATTCATAAGATCAAGGTGCTAAAAACTCAGAAAAAGGCAGTAAAAAACTCTGAGGGCTCTGCTCAAGCGAATCTAAAAGGACCGGAACGAACAGCTATCCAGAAGGAAATCGGATTGTGTTCAGATGCTCAATAAGATTACCAATTTAAAGAAGTAGATCGAATGGAGACATAATTAGTAATCTAAAAAGGTGGTGAATTGCCTGCAGTCCAAAATGTAAGAGGCAAGGTTTTCGAGCTGCAACTTCAGGAACTCTCGAACAGACCGCTCTCACAGCCTAAAGAACGTGTAGCGGATATTCTAAAGACTTGAACTTTACAACTGATTAATTATGGAAGATTGGACGACTGTCCGAGTCATCGCGTTGACGGCTGTGCTGATACAATACCTATTCATCTTCGCCTCAATCACTTTCGCTGATAAAATACAGCTTATTGAAACTTCTAAGCGGCTCAAGTAAGTCCACAAGATCGCCAACTCCGCTAATTTGATCATCCTGCTCTCAGTTAACCTACTGCAGGGAGGGATCGCCTAGTGTGTATTTTCCTGGCTTCTAGCAATTCAAATATGCATTCTGGTGGTGCTGTCGTTCCTGAAAGGCTACGAGTAGTGGTAATTCCGAACATGGGTGTGCCTGTGCGGAATCAAGGGCTGCCTGCTGCTAACGAACATCATTTCTTTTATGATCTGAATAATTTCATATGGATTTTGATTATTAGTAATTCGTCAAAAAAAACTTTAGGTATTAAAAGTACAGGTGGCCACCGGATGTCAACTTGGCCGAGCTGCACAACCGCTGCTCCGAACCTGGCATCGAGCTTGACGCTGGTGCCATGTGTCCCTGCTGCCAGCGCAGGCTCAAGGTCCCCTTCTCATCTTGGCTCCAAAGAGATATTTTTTAAGACTTTAAAGTGAAGGGGGCGGCTATCTACGGCTATTTCGCACTACTGGTCTTTTATCTAGTTTCAATGACCTTGGTTTTTTTCATAAACAATATCTACCAAACTATACTGACTTTCGAGGTGTGCAGCAACCTGCAGCTCCGATCTAACTGCACGAGTTTGGGATCCCTGCCTTTCATATCATTCGATGCGCTTTACTACTCTGTAAATTATGAGCAGCAATCTATATTGGTGACATTACAGACTATCGCCTTCTACGTCCTGCTGATTGCGAACAACTTGTCAATAGTCCTTATCGGCATAATTAAGGACATGGAGTACAAGTAAGAGTCAATAATTAAAAACTTTGCATTTATTATTAACAACTACTAATTCTTTACCAAAGAGTCCATTATCGAGTATCTGGCTCTCCTGAATAAAGGAGAGACTCCTTAAATTGTTGAAATAGTTCCCCTCAGGCAGTTAGCCTACTTCAACCGCATCTACAAGCAGCGCTACGAACTCTACTTCAAAATTAAGTCAAAGCGATTGCAGTGCGAAGATCCACTCGCCTTCACCAAACTGATAAAAAAATTCAAAAAAATTCAAGAAAAATACTTGTAGGCTGAGATGACCTTCAATATGAAAGAAAAGCGCGCCATCATTGTTTTCAACAAATTCTAGTAAGCGAGAAGGCTAAAGGCCATGCTGCATATCAATTCTTTCAAGAAAAATTACTACTTACTAAGAATTTTCTTCCATGAAAAGTTAGGCTTCAAGCAGGTTAGTATCGATGCCTATAGTCAGTCGATCAATGAGCCCAAGCAGATCAATTGGTAAAATATAGGCGAAAGAGGAGTGGTAAAACTCTCAGCCCGTATCAAGACCACCCTGATTTCCCTGATTTTAATGGCGATCATCTACGCCTCTCTGTTTTTCTCCCTCATAAACAGCTACAACAAGAAAGGCAGCCAAATGAACCTCATCGAGAAACTCCTTAGTATTATAGTCTCGATAGGGACAATATCAATAAGTATCATATACAGAGCTTTTATGTGCAAGCTGGCCGAATAAAGGTGTCCGAACACAGAGATGGCCAAGTCTAGCTTCATACTCCTCACGACTGTCATGTTCCATATTCTCATCTATCTCATCATACCCACCGTTTTCTATGTTTTACCGGATGGCATACCGCAGTCCACCAAACTCTATGAAATTAGTCAGCAAGCCAGGTTCTTTGTATACATCCAAGTTCTGTTTAGTGTGATCGACTGGACGCATTACCTCTGGGATAGCAAGAAGGACAAGATACTGGCTAAGAGCAAGCTGATAAACGAGATGTGTCAGGTAACAATCAATTAGACAGTTGACTGCCCCTAATACCCACTATAGCAGAAATTGATGACCTTGTTTAAGATATGGAGCCTTAGTCTTTTCTACGGCTTTTTCCAGCCGTACGTGATGCTGACCATGATAATCGGTGTGCTAATCATCTACTTTCTCTAAAAGCGCAATTTGTACAAACACTACAACATCAAGCGATACAAGAGCGTCTTGATCCAATACAAATTTCTTAAGATTTACATCTATTTCTTCTGCGCCTACCTGTGCTTTATTTATTCGCTGAATGTCCCTAACTCGTGGCAATTAATCCTCGCAATTGTCTCTACTATCCTCTCCTTGCTTGCACAGTTCGTCTATTAAATTTACTACAAGTAGGTCACATAGTGTTTTCCAGACCTGAACACTCTGAAAACCGATGAGAGCTATGCCAAGCCCTACGAATAATTCTTGAAAAGCTATTAAAACAAGTAGCTCTGCGAATAGATCGATTAGTTCTACAAACTAATCTGCAAGTTCAGCACGGAGGCCTAGAAGGCCCAGAAGGAAGTTGAGACTGTTGATATTGAGTTAGTCGAGCACAATGTTAACACTGAAAATGATTGATCAATTATATCACCTGTAAATAAAAATCGGGACTGGGAAGTTAACGCGCACCCCGCTGACGAACGTCACCTGGATCGACACTTCAAAGCTGAGTTTAAATTATCTGTGCTCAAAGTCCGGGCAGCAATAGTACCTCGGTAATATCATATTGAACGGGATCTAAAGGGACCTAGGCACATCGCCATCGCAGAATTGGATTACCTGGATCTGCGACTTCTAGCGCACCTCGCTCATCGGGATACTGATCTGCTCGATCCTGCACAGCTATAGCGAGATGTCCTTGATTTTAGCCTCGCAAATTTCTATGGTGAATGTTCCGCAAAAATCCTACGTGAAGCTCAGGATGTCCGATTCTATTTGACAAATAAATTTAAATTTCGGAACTTTCTGGCCGGCAACATCTTGGTCAGTCAGCTTGAAGTCTCTGAGCCTTTTGCTCACCTTGAGTTAGTTTATAATTGCCATTCCCTGTCCTGGATTTTGTACATAAAAGCTACCTTTGACCTAAATTGGAATTTTGCCACCTGTCAAGGTGACAGTGATATTATAGGTGACCTATATATTAACCCCATAAAAAGTTTCAAACAAGATTGGATAATTCTGATTTTTTTCCAGCTTGAACTTGAAGTAGAGCAGCTCGTTCTTGCTTTCTAATTACTCCTCATGCTTAAAAAGAATGTATAATTTATTTTTGTCCTATCCTAATTTCTTTAGCTTTTTGGGTAAGAGCACGCCGACCACTTGCAGTTTGGCTGCCTTTATTTATTTCTTCTGGATTTAGTCAAGGACGGTTATATCAACGTACCCTGAGATCAGGTCGCCAGGCTTGTAGGTCGAGCTGGCTTTCTAAAACTTAATTTCGAGCTAGTGGGCCTTGGCAGGGTTCTTCATCGTATAATAAATAAATCATCCTTAAGTTGAAGATGGTCCGGTATCGATGGAAAAGGTCTTCGAAATGATATTCTGGCTGAGTAGCAACTACCGCATGTGGTTATCGTACTTCTTGTTGAGTCGGTTTAGCTACTTCTTGTAGTCCTTCTAAAGCTATTCTCGCCCTGTTTTAATCCTTTTCTAAAGAGCCTTGTATTAGCAGTTCTGACACTCCTCGAAGGCTTTTTCCTCGACTGATATTTTGTGCTGTCGTTTTAGCTGATATTGTTATTATTCGACTATTTCAAGCCTGCTTATCTACTCCTTGATCACATGTGCCTATGAATATCTTATGAGCTTGCTACTTCTTCTGCTTGACTAGGTGCTTGATTATGTTTTTGAGATTCAGCAGCTGCGAGGAATCTTTTTTCCTAGGAATTCGTTTATCAACATTTTGATAGAACAACTCCTTTTCGTTCTTATGTTTTCTGTCTAACTCTGCAAGACAGTTTTTTTACTGGCTACTTAAATTCTCTTTTTTATTTTTCCAGAATTCTTCGAACTAACTCAGTTCCTCATTATGCTTGAGCTTCAAGTTCTAAATCTATTAAGAATGTTGACTTTGTAGCCCGATTATTTTAGATCTGCAGAAGAGCTATTTCAATTCCTGGACTCTGAGTTTGCACTAATCGGCCCTGTAGTAGTCCTTAGCCTATCTAGCCATGGCTTGTCAGAATAGCACCTTCTTACTTGATAAAACTGCCGATCTGCTCGACTATCTGACTTGATTCCATTTAACTATATGATTTAGTAGGTTTAAGAGTAAAAGTAAATTATTATTGCCAGAAGAAAACTTGGAAAGAAGCAGACTCACCTTTTTGATAAGGAGCTCATCTAACTCCATTCGCCCTATCCCCTTGCCGATAGGTTCAACAATTCCTTGCGCAATTCAGTCCAAACCCAAAACTAGTTGAGTAGATTGCCAGTCACTATCCACCGGCATATAGCCAGACGACTCTCCAACAAGAAAATAAGTTTGGATGACTACTACAAGTAACTTATTAAAATCCCTTTCATAAAAAGCGCCTTCTAATAAAGGAATCTGCCCATAGACAAGGCCAAGAGCTTAATTAGCTCCTTCAAAATCCTAAAGTACTAGCCTTAATCGCTCCTCTTTGATTACAAATAAACGAGCAATCATGTCTATTACATCCTT
Organism: Craspedacusta sowerbii; assembly: GCA_003687565.2. Classification (NCBI taxonomy): domain Eukaryota; kingdom Metazoa; phylum Cnidaria; class Hydrozoa; order Limnomedusae; family Olindiidae; genus Craspedacusta; species Craspedacusta sowerbii. Next base: position 24,268 of record QQSS02161067.1, on the reverse strand, counting down.
TCTGGGTCGGTGAGCATCTTCGTCCCTAATTAGCATATTGAATAGGTCGAGCCCTACCATTTCCCTTGCTGGGTACTCACCGATAGAGGCTATTTCAATTTGAAAACCCTTTTCGATCAGAAAGGCCGGTTTAAGTATATCTAAGTTTCAGTTTTCAGGGAGGGTAGATTGCTAGGCGAGTTATCAATCATACAAGGCACAGTGCGCTCCGCCGCAGTCGTTACTCGCTAAAACTGCCAGCTGATTTCAATAGAAAAATAAAAATTTTTAGAGTTTTTTAATAAGAATGACTAGTTGGAAAGGATCTAAAAGAACAAAATTATCCTTTTAAACAACTTCCCCACCCTCGCCAAGGAAAATTAGTTGAATGTCAACTCCTTTGCGTTTTTCACAATCAACTCGAAGTTCAAGATGGGCACATGGATTTATCGGCAAGGCTACCTCTCAAATGGAATATTCTTCATAGCATCTGGCTCAGTTCAGTTAGTCAGTTAACTAACAAATTAAGGATTAAAGCGGAAAAACAAGATCTACTTGGTATAAGTTATGGACGGCCAGTTTTTTGGTGAGTAATGCATGAACAACATTGATAGTGGGAACAAATAAATTACCAGGAAATACTCTGCATATGTAAGCAGAGAGGTGCAAGTGTACTTCCTATCGATTGATAAATTACGCGACATGAGGCTCATTGTCAAAGATAAGTCCATCTTCGATAGGATAGAGTCAATAGCGGCCATCCGACGGCAAATTATAAATGAAATCCTCAAATAGAAGAGAGATAGCTCAATCAATGCTATCAGCTAACAAATCCGGACGAATAAAAAACACATTTTCGAGAACAAACTGTTTTATAAGAAACGATTACCTCTCATACCTGATGTCAATTTCTCAAAGAATGATAGCGCGAAGCTCTAGCATATCAAAAATGAGCAGCTTAAGGAGTATGATGTTATTATCGGAGATTAAAAAGGAAAATTGAAATTTCCAAGATTCGCAAAAAAAAAGATCTGGAAATCGAAGTCATGCGAATGCTTCGATAGAGCCCTTCAGATATTTATAAAAGTGATGGATAGATAGTCGAGCAAAAACGAGAGAGTGCTGCTAAGAAGAAGATCATTGGCTTGATTAATCATTAATCTTCGATCTAGCTTTACTCGATATAACTGATGATATTGTTATAGTTCTTCTACTTGGTGTTTATTTGTGATTCGATATCGTTATCCCTGTTGGGGTTGCTCACGTCGATTTGCTTCATGTCCTTTATCAGGTTTATTATCTGCTTGAACCACTCATAAGAGTTCAATAGGGTCTCGGCGAAACCTGTTGCAATTATCAGGCACCCTATAGTATACTGCACAAATTTCAAGTTTAGATGCTGTTTTAGACTCAGCTTACTGCCAAGAACTGTCGTAAATAGAAAGGTGGCCATCAATAATAAGACCAGGTATTACTTGATAGTCCTAATGACCTAATTCCTCAAGTACATCCTCAGAGGCATTGTGAGTATGATGTAGGCAGCCTGCACTGATATGAAAAATAAGACTAAAGCAGTATGATTCTAATTGAGGTACTAGACTGAAATGGCAAGAAAAATAGATTTAAGGAACTAGAACTGTCTGCCCAAGACGGGGGGATAGAAGTTGTGGGACAGGAATTTGTACTAGTGATAAATCGACCCGAATTACTCTTGATAGTTCGGTTAGCTTCTGAGCAAGTGGCAAATGAAAGGCAGAATTATAAGAACAAATATGAAAACCTGCAAAATTGAGGTAATTATGATCGGCTAAAATAGTTTGTTGGTGTCATAGTGATCCGATACTCTGAATTGATGTGCCAAGTGATAGAATAGTACATACTGGCATGGCAAAAAGCTGAATAGATTGCTAAAATTGCCGAGTCGCTAATTAAAAATTAATTTTCTAAGATTGTGCTTATTTGATTCCTCAGTGAAAACGAGCTTAAAAACGAGACGGAAAATGAGTGTCCGTAGCACAATGATCGCCCAAATAAATATGAACCCTATCAATACTTAATAAAGATGTCCGTAATAAATATTAATTCTGAAAAGTTGTATAAATTTGAGGTAGAGACTGTTCATCTGGTCATGGAAGAGGGAGGGGAAGAAAGCCACTCGGAAGTGCTGAGAGGCGTTGAAGAAGGCCTTGACGTTGTGGTGCATCGGGATTGATGATTTCGAAAATAAGAAGAACTATGAATAAATTTGGAATATCCTATGACTGTAAAGCTACATACCCAGCAAGTAGCAGAAGCTGAAGACATTCTGTATAATATAAGAAAATTGGTTGAAAAAGTTTAAGAATTACAACTAGCTGTCACTCTCGGTCTTGTTGAACGCCAGAAAAACCACTATCGAGTTCTATTTGGTGCTGAGAGGATATTTGTTGTCCAGGAGTAGCCTGCTGTTATTATCAAACTTAACTAGCAACTAGCAGTTCACGCAGAAAAAGTCGGGCTCGTAGGTAAGGAAAATCGAATAGTTCATGACCAGAGCCTTGAATTTAATAGCAGTTTTGTTAAGATACAACTGTAGATATTCTGTCTTAGCAGCAAGGTACGAGTTGGTAATATTATTCATGAAGAGCAAATAAACAGATTTCAAGCCTATGAACTTATTGTCCTCCTTGAGAACGTAGTCGAAAGAGGACCTTATAAACAATCTTTTAGGCATTGAGAGAGAGGACTTGAAGAGGGTGTTCGATTTGAAAGAAACAGTATCTGCAAACTAAATGTTCAAGGAGTAATTTCCTTTATAATTTACCATTATCTAGTTATACACCCAGGACTCGCCTCGCGAAATATAGGTCTTGAGCCAGAGCTGGTCTGTCTCTATGTCTTTCACGCTGAAGTAAGGCAGCTAGTTGGGAATCCCCTTGTTAAATGACAGGTTCAGGAAATATTTGGGGAATCTGCTAACCCGGAGGTCTTATATTATGGTACCATCCATATAAAGACATAACGAGGAGTCACAGCTCTAACAAGTTGAGCTTCGCAGGTTGGCAACAAGCCCCTCAGGACAGATCTAATGGCATTTTTTGTTGAAATAGTAGGGACTATCAATGTAGCAGTCGAGCATTAATGGAAGCAAGAAGTTTAGGTCGGCCTGGATCATAGCTGTAGGAGTGGTAATGCCGCCCATCCTATCAAATTTAAACTTGGTTGTATCTGTGGCCTTAGTGTACCCATAGCGAAAGCTTATTTGGTTGAAGTTACTAAACCCGAACATGGTAAAGGAGCCTATGGTTGAGACTCCAGAGCCTCTGAAGTCGAGGCGAGGCAACTCTTGGCTATTATTTACGATAGGAGTTTAGGACGTCAGCTAATACCTTAAAAACATGAAAGAGTACCGACTATTTAGAGTATTATTGTTGAATAAGAAAAATTGATAAGTCTGCTTCAAGCTTGCCACCCCGTACCCTTGGATTAGGTACAGCAGCGAATGTCTCGCTGCTGTTATTATCCGATCGCTTGCAATACCCATTTTTAATTGGGCTACAGAGGCAACACTGATCGCCAAGTGATTTATTATTTCAAATCCCAGTAATGAAATAAAAAGCTGAGGGCTGCTGACGTAGGTATTCACGTTGTCGAAATTGGCTGTAACGAATCTAGTAACAGGCGGATTTCTGGTAGCTCCTGAATAAAATTAATTGTTGGCTTAATTAACAACTTGCTAAGTATGAGTCTAAAAGAAGCTGGGAACCTGGTTTTAAGCGTAAAACACCATAAATCTGTAGGAAACGGAAGTAAAAGAATTTTGTGGTACACTAATTAAAAAGGAGAATTGGTTGGCCCTGACTGAATCTATCCGGATGTTGGTGTTGAAGGAAGAAACTAAATTTAAGTTGTACGTGGTTATAAATCTATTGAGACTGGATTCAGCGATCGAGGTGACAATCCTTGGGATGAAAGTATTAGAAGTACTAAGTTGAACGGTGAAAGTGGTGGGCTGGGCGCTAATTTAGCCGGCTGTGATTGTTCTGGTAATGGTTATGAAATTGGGCAGCCAGTCATTGAAGAATGAGTCTCTCACAACAGCGTTCAAACTAGCCTGAATCAATAATAAGAACATTAATTTATATATGGCTGATCTATTAATGATTCTGGCCTGCTCAGCTCTCGGGTTGCTGTGTTTACTGGTAGCTGTGTTTGTTGTCAAGCCCTACCTCGCCATGTTGAGGTACTTCAGGCGCCATCCCCATTGCTCTGAAATGCTGCCTTTTGTCCCTGTGCTAGGATATCGCGTCAGAAGAATCAGATAGGACTCCGCAAAAGGCGACAGCCACTTGTGGGACAAGATCGATTACCAAATAAAATCAAATAGAAAATAACTTAGATTCCTAATAACAAACAGGAGTAATCACATTACCAGATAGTTCTCCAGTACTTGTGCTATCGGATCCGCAGCTGATCAAGGAATTGCTTAACAATGCTACTTACAGCTATGAGCGCGACTCGCTGATCAGGGAAAGTTTGGCCTTAATGTTAGGCAATGGGCTTCTCGTCTCCTAAGGCGATCTACACAAATCCCAAAGGAGAATCATCTCAGAAATATTTAATTTCCAGTTCCTGAACTCGATCTTCGAAGAAATAAAGAAGCTGGCTAGCTAAACTGTGCATCTTATCTGCCAGCATAAGTAAAGTGCCCCTCTCAACTAAATCAAGAAGTACACTTAACGAACCATCATTCAGTTCTTTTTAGGAGTTTAGTTCGATAATATCAGGATTAGGAATCTCCCCATAAAGGAAATCGTCGACAAGCTCATGAATTTTTTTACCAAAAAACTAAGGAGCTATTAAAATTTCCTTATTGGAAGCAAGCTCACCAAACTCAGGCTGAGGAAGGAGGACAGGTAAATGCTTGAGCTCTACGATTTGTTGAAAATATAACTAGTCAGCAAGTTTGACTCATAAGAATTCCTTAACGATAAATCAACCAGCATAGTCAAATTGCTAGTCAAGAAATACAAGGACAGTAGACAACCAGTCGATTTCAATCTCATCATAGACTAATTCATGACATTCTTCCTAGCTGGCACCTAGACAACCTCCTCATTCTTGGAGTTCTCGCTATTCCATCTCAGCAAGAACCCTGAAGTCCAAGAAAAACTCAGGAAATAAGCTATGGAGGCTTAGATAAGCTGCCTATCTGATCTAAACAAGCTGCCTTATCTGAATGCATTCGTGAAGTAAGTTCATAGGACAACTAACCCAGTGATAGTCTACTTCCCGCTAAAGGCCATTAAAGACAATTACATTCTGGACGTGCTGGTCGAAAAGGGGACTTCTATCATAATTCCAATCCAGCTTATCCATTATAATCCATTCATTTACTAGTAGCCGCTATAATTTAGACCGTAGCGATTCATTGATAGGAGCTATGACCCGTTCTATCTGATTCCATTTAGCTCAGGGTAACGCAACTGCATAGGCCAGCATCTCGCTGGAATTTAGTCCAGGCTTTTCTTGCTTTAGTTCGTTAAGACAGTTAAATCGTAGGTGAAAGACGGATTCCAGCCTAAATACCTGCAGACCGTCATCAACAGGTTTCAAAGCAGACTTGAACTGGTATTGACAAGCTACCAGCACGATTCTAATTGAATTGTTTTATACATGAATAAATATTTAATTTCAACAGATGTTGGACTCTTGATTTATGAACAGCCACAAGGCTGGCCCATGCCCAGAGTCCTTTATTTTTGGCCACCTTTATTGCAAAGGCAGGCCGATCTTTGATTATTTGGGTCAATATTAGATAAGCCTCCTTGTGTGCGCCAACCGCATACCTGTGTTATGGCGAATAGCGACAGAGTCACTTTGCTCCTGCCGAGGCAGTCTTCGCAGTTAACTCTGAGGCCTTCAAAACTAATTGTGGCACTTGCTGCCAACAGCCGGAGGACTTTCCCCAGGGAAGGGGCCGAAGCCTTTGTTGCTCCCTGAAGCGGTTTATAATATTGACAATGATTATAAAAGAGTCAAGTTTAACTTATTCACTTCTTTTTGCCGTTCTTCTTGTTGTTCGCAGCCTTCTTAGCAGGTGCTTTCGGCTTTGTAGTCTTTGATTTGGCTACCTTGGCTGGCTTCTCCTTTTTAGCTGGAACAACTGGAGCAGGTGCTGGAGCCGCAACTGGAGTCGGAGTGGGTGTCTTCTTTTCTGCGGATTTGGCAGGCTTGACTATCTTTTTTCCTTTTTTGGCAGGGGATTTAGGGGTGGTCTTATTAGTGAGATTACTGTTGCTGGGGCTTTTTTGACCATCTTATATAAAAAACTCTCCCCGGAGATTTATACTCTTTTTTCGTTTTTCTCTTTTCTGATTGGTCAGTTAATTAACGAACGGATAAGTCCCACTCTCCTCTCCGTCCCAGTCGCTTCACTCGGGTAGCCCTCCCCTTACTGCAGCCGTTCTTCTTTATACCCTACTTTTTCTCGGAAGACATTTTGTAGTGCTGGACCGAGTATGGGCCGAGAGAGGCGGTGTGGGGCAGTCCAGTGGATAGGTGCGGGTGGATGAGCTAGGGATGCAAAAAGGAGAAAGGCGGGGGCTATGGACTTCAAAAAATAAAGAAAAGTTACAGATATATCTAAAGGTTTCGTTAGTTAGCCGCCAATAAAGCTGTTGAGTCCAACTTCCTCAACATTTTTTTTTCACTCAAACCGCCCACCCACCCTACACCTTTCATCCTCTCCTTGGTTCCTTCTTTCCTCTTCTTTTTCGTGTTGTTTCCTCACGTGGTCTACTAGTAATTCGAATATTAGACTAATTTTTTTACTTTACAATAGGATTGCTGAGACATTTTCACAGTAATACTCAATTTTCTAGCAGATCTTTCGATTGGAATTTTTCTTTTAACAAGTTATTCTCAAAAAATATAAAATTGACCCTCTGCCTCTGATTAATAAATAAATTTTATTTAGTTAATCTCAATGAAAGCTAATTAAGCAAGAGCTGTCCCTGGTGTGTATTAGTCTTTCTTCATATTATATTATTTTGTAATCCACCCATCAATATCATTCTTCCTAATAAATTTCTTATTTTTTTCTCTTTCAGATCGAGTGTTACTTTTTTACCAAACTTACTATTCTTTGGGGTTATAACAATAAACTCTGGAAATAAATCCTAATTGATAATTTGAAGTAGTTTCCTTGAGTACTCCATATTTTCTAATTTAATTTTATCGAATGGATGCCACTGGCACTGAATTAATTTGTGCAGGTTTGAATTATGATCCTACTAAGCACATCGATTAGATATATTTTAATAATTAAATATGGCAAAGAGGCATTCTATTTTTTCATAGCAAGCTAGGATGGATTACCCACCCAGACAACTAAGTCTTAAACAACAGCTGATGAGCAGTGCGTTTAAATCAGTCTTCTAAAAGGAGAGCATCTCCAGTCCTTTCTAGCAGCTTGATATTCATTTCTAACCAAACAGCTAAACTTTGAAAACTCATCTAAAAACCATCAGGCAGTAGCTTTTAGAGATTATATAAAACAGGCTTAGTCAAGTACCTTCTGCCAAAAACTAGACTTATTAGCAAGGACTATCGTAACTCAAGAACAACCAAACAAAACTAAGCAAAAGCCTGTAAATGCTGATGGCCAAACTAGCCAATCAGGACAAGGAGATCAACACCAGAGTCAAAGGAGAAATGGAATAGCAATCAGTTAAGTTATCTATCAATCTTGAAAATTTCATCTTAGAAAAACTTAAATAGTTTGAACAGCAAATTTTTAAAAATTTTAAAAAGTTTTCAGAGAACGTCAAAAACACCATCAAGGAAAATCTTAAGCTCGAGCTTATTTAGACCATCAAATCCAGGTCCAAGGACCTTGAGAAATCCAGAGACCACGTCCCAAGAGTTTAACTTAACTTAGAAATGCACATGTAAATTTAACAACTCAGACAAAAGTTAGAAAGATTCAGCGAATCACAACTCAAAACGCACTAAGAAACCCAACTAAACTGCTCAGTCATCCTGGAAAAATTCAAATAGCTCTAGAAAATGAATATAAATAACAAATAAATAATTACAAGCCAATAACTTTAATTCAATCGACGCTGCTAATAATTGAATATCACAATCCAGTCCCTCAAAGACGAGCTCCTTCATTCTAATTCCTCCAGCCAGCTCAAGATCCCCCCCATTAAAGAAATCCCACAAATTTAATTATAACAGCAAATATAAAATTAATAAGCTACTTTCGAAAAATAGCTGTAGGAATTCAAGGAGCAGCAGGCCATTAAAAGAAACACGATCAAGGAGTAAATCCCTGATTAATACGATTCTATAAAGCAAAAATATATAGCGGATAGCATAAGCTTTAGCTCAATCGGAATGAGCTACTCGTCAATCTAAAAGAAATAATAAGTGTAGCTGTACCAAGTCGACGAGTAAGGCTATCTGATGGACAGCAAGGGCGAATATCTAGTTGACAATGAGGAGAAACTCATTAAGTTATAGTAATCCCATATGAAGATTCTAAAAGAGTCCAAACTATTTTTTGACCATGAATGAATAATCCATCAATTATAGAAATTGTGATCCTTTTGCGACTTTTTCACCACGATCTTATACGCTTTGTCGAAATCGCTCTGCGTCACCACGTAACGGTTTTTACGCACTGCTTGCATTCCTGCCTATTGACAAATCGCGCTGATATCAGCACAGCTTATGTTATCAGGTCTGCTTACATACTGCTCCAAATCACAGTCCTCGCTAATATTCATCTTCGCAGTAACTGTCTGGAAGATCAATCTCTTTTGCCTGCGGTCTGGAAGTGGAAATTCTATTTTCCTGTCCAATCTACCAGGCCTTAACAAAGCAGGGTCGAGAGTATCGGCTCTGTTGGTTGCCATAATAACCTTAACGTTAACGCTCTGCTAGAACCCGTCCATTTGGTTGAGCAGTTAGATAAGAACCCTCTGCACCTAGCGATCGGCACCTGTCTGCGCATCGTAACGTCTGGTAAGCATTTGACTTTGTGGCAATTGCGTCTATTTCATCGATAAAAATAATGCTGGGAGAATTTTCTTTGGCCATCCTGAATACATCTCTGACCATTCTTGGACCCTCTCCTAGATATTTTTGAACGAACTAGCTGCCACTTACTCTGAAGAAGGAGGCTGTAGTGTGGTTTGCCACTGCCTTTGCCATCATTGTTTTGCCTGTGCCTGGCGGTCCGTACATTAGCACTCCTCTAGGCGGATCAATTCCAATCTGCTGGTACAGTTCAGGATATGTCAAAGGCAGCTCAACAGCCTCCTTTAGCTACTGTTTTTGAGTGTCGAGTCCACCTATATCTCCAAACCCGACATCAGGCTTTTCGGTAACCTGCATGAGCTGGATGGTGGCGTCAGAGTCAGCCGGCATGATATCTACCACCGAATTAGAGTGTCTGTTGAGAGCCACAGAGGAGGAAGGTTTCAAAAGTTCACGATCGAGGGTGGAAAGAACCCTGACGAAGAGGAAGGAGCCAGTGTTATTAGCGATAAGAGCATGACTCTAGTCAATCATTTCGACGAAATTGCCAAGGAGGAGAGGGATGGCCTGCAGCCTTTTGAGCTCCTCTTTGGATCGGACCTCCTCCCTTTTGAGTTTGAGCTGATCTTCCTTGATGTAGTTCTCTTGGATTTCGAGAAGTTCGAGAGTCCTTTAGAGCTGCTTGAGCTGCGAATAGAGGTCTCCTTCGCTCGACTACACTTCCATAATCAAAAATTTTCAAATTAGCGGCCTTATAATGAATAACACTCGTTAAACCAGCAATAGGCTCAGGGCTACCAGCTTCAAACTTGGGACCCAACAAGTCTAGTACCTCACCACTCATGTTGACCACTACCCTCCCAAAAAGTCTTAGCCTGTCTAATTTGCCTTAAAGCCTCCAGGCATAGACCTGAAAGGCCAAGGCAATACTAACTACATAAGCACCCACAAGGCTGAATATGTGAAACTAAACTCATAAAGAAACACACTTGACAGCGATAAGTTAAAAGCACTTAAAAGCCATTCTTACAAATTGGGAAACGGTAACGGATAGCCGCAGATCACTACCAACCAGATCAACTACCCACCGAAATAATCGAATCTTTAATCACAGCAGGCCAGCCTAACCCAACGGGATCGCATGAGAGCTCATAGTCATTGCATGGACTAAGGCTTTCTCGACCGACAGACTGCCTACCAAGATCACTACAAGTCCAAGAAAGGATAGCCTAATTTACCTTTTAATCGATAGCAGAAGACCGCCCCCTTCTGTTTAGGGAACTACTCAATCGATTATGTAACCAGGACAAAGTAAGACTACGTCAAGAAATAGGTATAATCGAAGGCTGTTGGCAAACCGGCCCACTCACATGTCCATATAGGAGATGCGCCCCGAGTAACTTAAACCACCAACAACCAAGTTTACAAGGAGCATGTCGGCTTCAAACCCTTCGTAGTCGACCAGCCCTATAAAAATTAAATGAGGAAAACTCACTTCTCGCTAGGGAATAATAGTCGGACAAAAGATGCTCTCACTTAACAGCAGTAGCAATTCTAGCACAAGCAATGTCCGAAGCCCCAGCTAGTCGGCAGTACCGCCAGACCGTTAGTCCTCGGCACTGAGAATAATATTTATTCAACAACACAAAGATAACATCTACCCAAAAGGCCATTCGATAAGAGCTAACCCGCTATCCTCCCTCAGTCCAAAATTAATTTAGGAAACTACAAGCCTGAAAATACAACGACAAATATGTAACATTTCAAGCCAGTCGGATTCGTTGCTCCGGCTGTTACTGCAGGTGTTCCATCTATCAAGCAAGGATAGGAGTACAAAATCTTCTAAGGTAAGCTCTAGAGCGTAACCACTAATAAGCTACTTTACAAACACCCAGGCAAAACTGAAAGGACTAAGCCTATAAAGCACTAATAAACAGGGTTGCGCCGCGAGGGAAGGCTAAGAGGCCTCACTTAATACATGGACGAGTATCGTTAGGACCAGTAAGTCAAACTCAAGGATTTTCACAGGATTTCTTTCAGGGTATGATTATTTATTTTTATATTCAAATTATAATGACCAAAGGAATGGTGGCTAGCCAGGTTTAGCCTAACAAGCCCAAGCCAAAGGAGAAATTCAGGCAGATCGATGCCCGCGAAATCATGAGAGGGATTCTTAAATCAAAATTGGAAAATCAAGCTTACGCGGACGTTGTCAATGTCTCCAAAGATATTGCAGACTCAATCAAGCAGAAGCTGAGGGATCTGAACAAGCCTCGCTACAAATATCTGGTGCAAGTTGTTTTAATGCAGAACAAGGGCCAAGGAATCCAGGCTGGAAACAGATTCTTTTGGGATATGGATACAGACTCCTACGCAGTTGAAACATACTCCAACGATAACCTGACGTGCCTGGCAATAATCTACGGTGTTTATTTATATTGATTGGAATAATGGCTTTTTATCATCGAGTTTTAAGTCACCTTTTATTGAAATAGTCGACCCTGGACTACATCCGGAATCAGCAATAAAAGATGTAGCTCTTTCATCCCGATTTGACCTTCCACCCTAAAATTATCAAGTCCAACTTTTCAGAGGTTTAGTTCAACCACACTGTAAACTCCTATAAAATGAAGAAATTTAAACGCTCCGAGAAAACGCCTTAGAAAAAGTCAAGTTTTTCTATTAACACTGAACGTCTCAAAAAACGAATCTAATCTAGCGAATAGAGATTAAGGGAGAGATACAAGAAGGCTCGCGAATAGAAAGTGGAGAAGTAGCGACTTTAAAACTAGCCGCTGAACTACAGACATTGGGGAGGCAAGGCAAAGATATCAAACGAATCACTGTCCAGACCAACCAAATGAGTACATAATTAAATTAATAAGATGGATTGGAGAAGCTTGCTGAAGGGATTAATGACACTCAAAAATGCTAAGGAAATACCATAGCTGACCTAAATGCTAAAGAAAAATAATCAGTTCCGGAGTGCCTGCTTTAAATTCACTGATTTACAGGGGAAATTTATCGATTTCATGGACAAGCAGGCCGGAGTGCTAAAAAATTAGAGTCTGCTAGAGAAACACAACAAAAGGGAGAAGAAGTGAGGTTTGCATGAAGCCTAATTTACTAAGTATTATTAATATTCATTTCATGATGATCGGCTCGAGGCCACTCGATTAAAACACTTTAAATTAGCAGGATTCCGCCTAAAAATTAATGTTCTTAGAGGCGTTGCCTCATGACTCAGATAGCTACCAAGAGGATTTAAAAAGCACTCTCGAAGATTCTACTGAGATCGAAGCGAACGAAAGTTAGCTAGAAAAGTTAGTAGACGATCTCATAGCATAAGATTAGTCACACTCAAAACCCTCCCTGACCATCACTCCCTCCTTGCCTAATCTTATTAGAAAATAATATTTTACCAAATCCAAAGGCCTATACGATCTCTCTTATTAATCAATCATATCTGATAGCCAGCGTCCCCTCTACGTCCAGTCCTGGGGCGACGATAAGTTCATTTCCAAACAGACTACACACGCCGTTTCAGCTCCTCTCTACCCACTTCTCTTCAGGTATTAGCATACTGTCACTCCCGAGTTCCTCTACGCCCAATAAATTTACAATCGCTAATACCGCAAACGAATGGGCGAGGACGAATTTTATATTGACCTTGAGTCAATTGAGACGGACGGCCGAACTGCCCTGATGATAAAAAACATACCAAACAAGTATACCTAGCGGGCCTTGATGGACGAGATCAATGTCAAGCATAAAAATTAGTATGACTTCTTCTATATGCCGCTAGACTTCAGAGTTACTGTTCTTATCAGAATCAGTGCAATGTGGGGTACGCCTTCATCAATTTTTTGTCAACGAAATACATTCCCAGGTTCTACGAGAACTTTAACGAGAGAAGATGGAATAGGTTCAATTCCGACAAGATCTGCGAGCTGAAGTACGCTAGGATCCAAGGCCGCCAGTCTCTGATGCAGCACTTCCACAACTCAGGAGTGGTATAGCCAAAATCCCATAAAATGGCAAGGTGACATGATTTTTTGAATATTCGTAGGATGCGTTAATAAAATAAATATTTGTTGAAACTGGGCTATAAAAGCAGCGGATCCTGCACATTTATAAAATGGTTTACGGATACGGATACTACGGATACCCCTATGGTGGATACTACGGCAGCTACTACGGCGGCTGGGGCAACGGCTGGGGCAACGGATGGGGCTCATCATACTATCCCTCTTCCTACGGAACCTACTCTCCCTCATACTGGGGTGGCTACGGTGGCTGGGGCTATGGCAATGGCTATGGCTACGGTTACTATGGCCTTGGTGCCTCCAGGCTCGCCGAGTCCAACCTCAGGCACTCCTTAAGGAGACTTGCTTACGACAACGAAGTCGACTGGATCCTCAGGAGATATTGATTGTCTATTTTTTTCATTCTTATTTAAAAAGCCAGACTTTTTATGTAAAAGAGTGTAGAGATAAGCAGATTCCAGAGATCGAGGAGGTCCAAGGTCTTGAAGGAAGAGTATTTCCTAGCCGTTTAAAATAGCAAACTTAAAGATACTCTTCACAAATATAAATTATTAAAAAAATTGAGTGCTGACCGACTCAACAATTACATTGAGCGGGAGCATTAGTACTCTCAGGGATTATCAGATTTGTAATCCTCCTTAAAATAGGAGCTTTAGTAATGGAATCAGGCCAAAAAGTTGCAAATCGAGCTAGATTCACTGACAATGAAATTATCTGAGTAAGAACTTAACTTTTCTAAAGACAAAAAACGCAACACCTCCATCCGAAAGGACATCGCTGCTTTGGAGCAGCAGATCTAGCACAATATCACAGAAAATCAAAAATTGATATCATTGTTCCAGTAAAAGAAAGAGAGAATAACGAGCCAGATGCTGCACTCACAATAGTAGCTCGACCAAGTCCTTTAGGAACTCTCCAAGGCCTAAGCCGAGTACGAATGCCTCAAACGGCAGAACTAATAATCCTCCTAGAACCAAGATCTATTCAATAAGCTACTAGATTTGCGGATAATCCAATAACAAATGCTAAATTAGAACCAATCAGCCCTCTAAGCTTAGGCCTACTAGTTGATCTAGCTGTAAACTAATGTCAAGGACTACACTGCTAGTCTTAGCACACTTGAGAATTAGCTTTTCAATCTCAATAGGCTTATAGCTCGCCAGCATGATCTCATACAATAGAATCAGAAATAGACGGACAATTATAGAATGGGGGATTCAGAGTGTTCCCCTGTCTTTGTTAATCTATCCAAGAGGAGGAATGATATCATCAACTCATCTGCCAAGTCGGACAATGCGTTGCTGATAGAATTATCGAGAAGGCGACTCTCGACTGAAGGCTCGGCTGGTGTGAGAAGCAGCAGGTTCAGGAGAATCGTCCTCCCCCAAATAAACAAATCTTTAACAAAAAGATGATTATCTATTTAAATCAGACAAATCGGTTTTTGATCAAGCTTTTTAATTGTTGCGATTACTTTTCCTTTAGTTTGGTCAGCATCCCCTCCATTATCTAGTTCTAGCTGCGTTTTTTAGTCGATCTTTTTTATTCGATTTGCTGCATTAGCACCTACTTGTGACGATCGTTCGAAGCCTTAAGGAAATCAAGCCTCTTTTTCTAATTTTCCATGAAATTTTCGTACTGATAAAGAAAAATACATCTTTCTTCCACAATTAGGCTTGCTGGATATCAATGTCCTTTTAAAATTTCTTTCGTTATTGCTTTTAATTGACCTGAATTTCAAGAGTTTTTTTTACATCTTCTTGAATTTGCTTCTGCTGTTTTTTTTTGTTAAGTTCCCTTTAATTTTGACGGTTAAGACTCTAGTCGAAGTACTTTTTCATCCTAATATCTTAGTCGTTTTCCTCGTTTCTTAGTTTTTTGAGTTACTTATTCTAGTTCATGTAAATTAATTTGTTCTTTTACTGCTGCTCCCTCATGTTCTGCTCCTTTAGATCCTCGAATTCACGCATCTGCCGGATATATTAGTTTTGCTGCTTCATCTCAAATTATTTTTAAAGAGCCTGCTCTTCCTTCACTTTCTTTATTTGGTATTAATTTTCTAGCATCATATCTTTGAACCTCTTAAGCTAGATCTACTTCTTTTTGGAGGCATAATAGTTTGACAGTTTGATCTCCTCATTTATTTTATCCACCATCAGGCTGTCCAACTCTTTTTCCTTCTTAAGTTACCTTTTTTTCCTCCTGTTCTCCAGTTTTACCTGCCGATCCCGCATCTATTTTTCGATCTAGTATTTCCTATGGATATTGGACTGCTTCTCCTTCTCCTGCTAGTCGTGTATTTACATCTGTCTTCGTTCCAAGTTGGTGTTCATCATTTCCATTGTTCGCTAGTAATCCTGCTTGAGTTTCTTCTACTCAATCTGGTGATCCAGCTCCTCCTTGTTCCTTAATTTCTAATAGTGTTTAAGCTTTTTTTATATTTATTTTTACTTGTGGTAGAGCTAGGTGTCGAATTTGATTAGGACTGCCCATTAGTCGTCCTCGATATTCATAGATTTTCGGTTGTTCTTTTTATTTTTTTAGTCCTCCTACTCTTACTCCGAATCTTTTTACTTTTAAGCTTCTTTAGGAACATTTTGAACAATAATTTACTTAGACTAGCAAGGCGGTTATTACCTAACTTCCATTAGACTGGCTTTCGGTATTTCCCTGTTGGATTCAATGGTTGGAAGTTTTACAATTGAAGGCGTTTTTAGCTAGCTTTGCTTCTTCAGACAGCCCTAAATCACCCTCTTCTTGAGTTATCTAATCGATTATTAAGTGATCCGCTCGCATCTGAAGAAAGATTCAACCTCGTTCTAAATAAATGCTATCTTATCAGGCCGACCTCGGGAGAAATCTTGCTTGAATCTGTTTTTGACCATCTGCTTTAGCTCCATGTTCTGATTTATCACTTGCGATTTCTTGAGTTGGTTTAACGATCTGCTCTGTGGAGTCTTCACAGATATATCTCCGGACTGATTCCTCCTTAATTACATTCGATAATTATAGGGCGTCATCATAGCTTAGACTTCAAGGCTGGGAAGCCGAGGTCCTTGGCTAGTCGGTCACCATACTACGGGTCGCATTTTTGGAAGTTGCGGATAGCGCGTTCTTGGATGTCACGGGTTGCTTGCTTCAAATGGCCGCCGATGTTCTCGATTAAGTTAGTTCGCTGCTTTTCATTCATCACCTTTCTGAAGAGGGCTCCAGGCTGGGAAAAGTCGTCGTTAGGGTGGGCAGGCTTGAACCTCCCCAAAATCCCTGTGACTCTGTAAGGTGCATATCTAGCATCACTCTTGAATTAATATGTTTTGAATGAGTTCGGTTAGTAGTTAGGGGCATTGCCTTTATTTCCATTAACACACATCGGGCCATCTCTCTGGTTGTTGTGAATTCTAGCCCTGTAGGGACAGTTGATAGGGATCTGGTCATAATTTGCGCCTAGCCGATGTCTGTGCGTATCTGGGTATGAGAAGAGTCTGCCTTGAAGCATTTTGTCCATGGAGGGCTCCATGCCAGGGACGAGATGTCCTGGACTAAAGGCTGACTGCTCCACATCTTGGAAGTAATTAGCTGGGTTCTTATTTAGGATGAGCTTACCGACAGGTATCAGAGGATAATCTCCATGAGGCCAGACCTTGGTTACATCGAAAATGTTCCACTTGTATTTAGCTCCTTCAGCCTAAGGCATTATCTGGACAGAAAGGTTCCATTAAACAGTTTTACCACTTTGAATGTGGAAGAATAGGTCTCGCTGGGCGTAGTCAGGATCAGAGCCTTTCAGCTAGTCGGCAGTCTTGGCGTCTAAGTTCTTTATTCCCGAAGCTGTTTTAAAGTGCAGTTTGACCCAGAAAGCTTCCTAATCCTTATTGACCCACCTAAAGGTATGTGAGGAGTATCCGTTCATTTGCCTGTATCCATCTGGAGTTCCTCTATCCGAATATAGCACTGTGACCTGGTGCGAGCTCTATGGCACCAAGCTAATGAAATCCCAGACCATGTTGGGGTCAGGCAGGTTTGTTTCAGGGTTCCTCTTTTGCGTGTGAATGAAGTCAGGGAATTTAATGGGGTCTCTTATGAAGAACACTGGGGTGTTGTTGCCAACCATGTCCCAGTTTCCCTATTCAGTATAAAACTTAACAGCAAAACCTCGAGGATCTCTGGCTGTGTCTGCACTTCCTTTCTACCCACCTACAGTTGAGAATCTGGCAAATACGGGAGTCTATTTTCCAATCTTCTAGAAAACTTTAGCTTTCGTGTATTTGGTTACGTCATGAGTTACTACGAAAACTCCATGAGCGCCAGAGCCCTTAGCGTGAACAACCCTCTCAGGTATTCTCTATCGGTCGAAATGAGCAAGTTTGTCAATTAGATGGAAATCCGAGATCACAACTGGCCCATACTACCCAGCAGTGACTGAGTTCTGGTTGTCATCGATAGGCTGTCCTGTAGAGGTTGTAAGTACACCCTTTTTGTCCATGATATATTAATAATCAAGATATTATTGACGTAATCGGGATTGTCATTTAAATAAATCAATCAAAAAAATTTATGAATTGAGGGAAGCGACACTCCCCGCCTTTCTCGGATTATGAACCTGTTCACCTTATTGCTTTCGATCTATACAGCTTTCTCTTATGCTATTATCTTCTACTTACTTCTGTTGATCTAGACTTGGAGCTGCTGGTTTCGATAGTAAAGTTACTAAAGTAGTTGGTCGAGGTGGTTGATGCTTTTGACTTTCTTTTCAATTTCTACCAGTGCATTAACATAGTTCCCTTTGAATTGGATCTACTTCCGTTAATTCATTTTCCTGGCTTTTTAGATCTGTATTTTTATTTTGTCGAATTATCTTGCGACTGCTTGCTAATTTTATTATTCAGCTATGTCTTATGAGTAAACTAGATTATACACCTCGCTTTGATACTTCAGCTTTTTTAGAAATGATTGAATTTTTTATTCAGTTTTTTGAAGGGCATCCTCTGAAGCCTTGATTTTATTCT
This sequence comes from Craspedacusta sowerbii, assembly GCA_003687565.2. Lineage (NCBI taxonomy): Eukaryota > Metazoa > Cnidaria > Hydrozoa > Limnomedusae > Olindiidae > Craspedacusta > Craspedacusta sowerbii. Next base: position 6,210 of record QQSS02161067.1, on the reverse strand, counting down.
GATACCAATGGAGTTCTTTTTCGATTGAGAGTCTCTCGGTTGGGATAATTTAGTTTTTCAGTCCGATGGAAAATAGTTTAGATACCTGCGATTGGTTTTTGGAGAGCTCCCGAATTTCCATTTTGATTAGCGCAATCTTTTTTTACAATTTGAGTTTGTCAGATTCCTAATCGAGAAACTGCTCTTGTTGCCTCTCAAATCGTTTTAGCAATAAAATATGTTATTTATATAGTTAGTTAAGCAAACCCCTGTTTTTTTAGTAAAGAAGCTAATAATCATCAGCCTATCTATTGATAGCCTGCTTGTATTTCTTTCTATTAATTTTTCTATTAAGATAAAGATTGACATCGTCTTTAATGAGGTGCATTTTTTGCAGTAAATTTTTCTTTTCGAATTGCAGGCTTTTCGTATTAAACATGAACTCCGAGGACTGCTTCTGACGGCTCTTCAGTTCTTATTAGGAAATAACCCTATTATTACATTAGTCACTTGATTTTTTATATGGGGAGCTCTAATTAGCCATAGAATTTCAAATTTAACAATTTTCCAATACAGAACTACCTAAATCGAGGACTTGATAGGGAGGAAGTCTTAGGAATTAACCGCATTTTTCAAAATTTTGATCCTATCAACGGCGAAGTCAAAGTGAACGATATGAAGTAAAAATTCTAAAAATCAGGGGAGAATGATTTCATTCAGAGGAAGATCGGCAGCAGGTAAAAACTCAATTTCGATCAATTTTTCGACATTTTCTGCGAGAGCATGATTGAGAAGAAAAGACTTTACAACGGAAAAGTCAAATTCTAAAGCGAAACACAGAATGTGTAGTGTCTTCTCTGTCCGTATCCAGTCGACAAAGGGGGTAGGAATACATGAGTGATCTTGCAATAAGTTTAGCCAATTTTGTCGACTCATCTTGTGGTTCATAATCTATATCGTCCACACTAAACTTTTCTTGAATAGAGAAAATTTTATATGATGGACTTGCTTATTCAGTTCGGAGAGATTCGCCTGTCAATTAGTTTAAAGCTAAATTAAAGTGTAGAGTGGATGTCTCAATACAGTTCTGGAACGATAATTGCTAACATTTAATAATAATATTTAGGTTAGGATTGCCAAACTACTGCATCACTGCATTAATATTGCCAACTGGCTCAAACTAAGTTTAAGTTTCCCTTTAAGAATTAATTTATAACATATCAAGTGAGTTTAAGGTCTCTCAATTAAATGGCTATTCAAATTTAATTAATCAGAGGCGAACTAAGATCCTGTTTATCTCCTCCATCTACATTAACTTGTTGTTGTTCTTCAACCATTTCTTAGCCTTGCTCATCAATACACGCAATTAAGTTCGTTAACCTGCGTATTTTTCTAGGAAAGTAACTGCTATGAGAGTGGTGATTACCTGAAGAAGTAGAGGGTCAGTGGTGATTATTTTGAGTTCAGACGGATTGACGTTGAATCGTTTGAGTAGTTATTAGTTGTATTACCAATTTCCAGCAAATTATTGTGCATCTACAAGCAAATCTATCAATTCTGACCCTCCTAATCCTAGTTCCTACTTTTCCTTCTTTGATTAAGATTTCCTTCCCCGGACTTCCGATTTTTACTTTTTGACTTTTTCCGCTCTTTAGTCTTGTTTTTTAGAAATATTTTTTTAATTTTTTACAGTATATTATAATTACGTTCTCAACATTTCCATATCCTCTTACATATCATTTTAAGGCTAATATTTGCATTAGCTTTTCTTGAATGAAGTCGCCATTGATTTTCTTTTTAATTGTACGCTTGACTGTGGGCCTGATGCTTTGGCTGAACGCTGCCCTCTAAAATTGATCATGGGAGCGAAAATTGATTTTTATTTTTTTTTTTTTTTCTTTACAATTTACTCTTACAAAATTAGTATGGGTTTAATAACCGTTAAGGCCTTGATCTATGCTCGCAGCAAGTCGCTTTAAATCACAGCCAACCAGGCCGTATGCTCACTCAGAATCTGCTACTTCACTGACTACTTAATAATTTCCTCTTTTATGTTTACCTTCTGGCTGATCCAGATGTCGTCCCAACGCCCAGTGTTTTCTCTGCTCATGATTTATAAAGCTCGAATCTTTTTGTGCGCCCGAATCTTCTGGATCGAATCGTCATGAAAAAGGGTCTGTAGCATCAACGATCTGGTCTACTTTTTATTGAGATAGGAATTTTAGAGGACCAGCAGTGCAGCATCAACATCGCTAATCGGTCTGGCTAGTCTCACATAAAAGTTAACAGGCTGATTCTTAGCGATGTACGGAATATCCTTCGGGTTTGGTAAAATCTAATCGATGAGTCCTTCCGGGAAGGTGAGACTGAAGTTTTCTATCACGGGTGAGGAGAGGCTGACGAGGATGTCGACAACTGTCTTGTTCAAATCATCTTCTACATCGACCAATGAGTATTCCCCTCTTCCAGCCTAACTGACTCCTTTAACCAGCGCTTTTGATGCTCCCGAGCCTATTCCGATGCAGCTACATCGACTCTTCCTGTTGTTTTTCTGAACCAAAGCAATAATGTCCTCAGTATTTGAAACCTCACCGTCTGTGATAAGTAGGATGTTTTTGGGCTGGCCGTTTATATTTTGTTTGTTGTAAATTTAAACAAGCGGCGCGTAAATATTTGTGCCGCCCATGTCTGCCTCAATTTTATTAATTTTTTTGAGAGCATCATTCAAAGTTTTCTTGTTGTAGAGAACGCTCTCATCGTACAAGAACTCGAATCTACTGCCGAAACTCACAATGTTGAAATAACTTGGGACAGGCAGACTCTTCAGAAACAATGTCAGAGCTTACTTGGCCTTTCTTATAAGACCACCTTGCATACTTCCACTACGATCCAAGACGAAAATAAATTAGCCTCTCGCGCCGTTGTCGTCCTACCATTTCGCTCTACTCTTGTAAGCCTATTCGGATTCCAGTTGGCAAAATTCTGGTACAAATGAAATTAGAGCTTGCTGACAGGCATTGTCAGCAATAATGTGTGGCTCGTTCATATTTTAGCAAGACAAGTAAAACTTGAAGTCTCGATGAGGCTTTTGATCATGCCTCATTTAAAATACTACACTGCGCTAATTTTAAACAGTTTCCTTAAGCTCGTGGGTAGGGGATTTTGCAAAGGTAATTTTTTAAAGGGAATTGACTTTGATTCGGAAGTTCCAAGTGAAGGGAGGAGTGGTATGCATTCCCTACATTTCCAAGGAGGTCATGAACCGGGGCCTTAGCTTGCTTGTCATGCTGTAAACCCAAAACTTGTTCATCTCCACATCCAATTCTTGCATGTATGTGAGTTGGATCTTGATCTATCGTTTCGGAGGAATGTTGCCTAATTTGATTCTGAGGATGTCTTTGGAGTCGTCATACAATTAGGCAAGGAATACAGTGGCTCCTTCTTCCTTCTTCTTGGCAAATTAAGCCTTGGCTTCTTCCTTCTCCTTGACAACGCCAACTACTTTTTGCCCGTCCATTTCAGCTGTGAAAGCTGTAAGTGCGGCATTTGGGTCAACAGGGAAACAGTACTTTGCGTCCAAGAGTTTTTAAGTAGGATTGCTGTAGATGATGGTTTGAGTGACAATAGCAATGCAATGCCTAATATCGGCGAAGAAGTCAATGTGGAGGATGGGAAAGGAGTAGTGTTTTTTGATGTTAGGGAGGTCGAGATAGAGGCCATTAAGTTTGACAGGTACGTCCTATGACTCATCGTTGAAGGCCAAAAGGTTTATGTTCAGATCCATGAAATTCTTTAATTAATTATGTTCTTTTTTGGCAATAAATTTGTAAATCAGACGGAAGAAAAATATGCTTTAATTTTGAATTAGGCTCTGCCAGGCTATCAATCTACACAAATTGACCAGTATGGAAATGCATTATGAACAATCCTTCTTATGATACAAGAGTCACAATGGCAAAACTTGGGTCCACGATTTAGCGAAGTGATTGGAACATAAACTAATGAATGCATAAGTTATGATGCTGTTTTTCTATTTTGTTGACTTGAAATCATGGCTGATGAGTTGACAACAAGATTATCTGATGCCAAGCTTTAATTAAAGAAATCAAATAATTTTTATTTCATGGGAATATTGTGTTGCAGATAGAAAATTACTGCGCAAAGCAATAATTTTGCTGAAGTGTATTAGAAAAATGGATATCTTCATCTACACAGAGTCTTTTCAAGTGAGATCTGCGAAAAGGCATCGTCGGAGGCTGAACGGCTAATCAAGCTGTCGGGCTTCCACTAAAAATCAGGTGAGAATGTTTAGTAGCTGGATGAGTTCAATAAAGTAAGCCATTTCTTCTAAACAGCCTACGAAAACAACAAAGAGTTGAACAAGGAATCGATGATAAAAATCGGACATGCTCTCCATATTTATGAAATTTTCAAATCAATGACCTTCGCCAAATCTATTCGGGACATCCAGGAATCCCTCCAGGTTAAAAATCCAGTCGTAGTACAATCGATGATCTTGTAGAAAAAATCTATATCAGGAGGCAAAGTAACAGTCCACCAGGACTCAACCTACCTTCTTAATTAGCCCGAGTCGATACTGGGGTACTGGGTCCCACTACAAAGAGTCAACAAAGAAAATGGTTGTATCTGGTTATTAAAAAATTCCCAAAATTATAGCTTGTACTAAAAATTCACAGTAGTAGACAACCGACCCAATTATTAATTTTTCCCAAAGGATTACAAGGAAGAAGACTTTATTCCTATCGAAATGTAGCAAGGAGACCTTCTGATCTTCGGCGGAAGAGTTCTTCATAAAAGTTAGGATAATAAATCAGGGAAAACCAGACTAGCCTACACCTGGCATACACTGGATGCAGGCTCAACCTGGAATCCAAACAACTGGTTATCAATGGATTTGATAATGAAATACAATAAATGATGAATCGATTAATGAAATGTATCAGTTTTCCCATCGTTGAGTTTGACCATTTCTAAAAATGGAGCAAGTGGCTCGAGAGCAACCATACTTTGTCCAAAGGAGTTTTAAAAAGAATTCAGGCTGTTCGACCGTTAATTATTCTTAGGCACTTGATTAGGCTCTTTGCTTCGGGTGGATTGATGGCCAAAGGAAAAAGCATGACTAGGTCTCATTTTTGCAGAAATTTGCTCCAAGAGCTGATAAGAGTAATTGGTCCAAAAAAAATGTTTAAAACATTGAAAGGCTGTAAGGTTAGGGGCGGATGAGGGAGGCAGGAACTATGCAAGTCTTGAAGGCCAAGTAGGATGGACGGTGGTAGAGAAGTTACCTGTCTCAATCAAAGATGTAATTCCCGCAATAATTGGTAGAAAGAATATAAAAACATGAGAAAGCTAAGGCCAAATGGTAAAGCATGAGCAGATCCTAAAAATACAAAATTTATATGAGTTTTAGTCTGTTGAAGAAGGAGCAGTCAAGGATAAAAAGATTGGATGACATCTTTTAATCACTTGTGAAATGATCTTAAATAACATTCTCTATTCACTTCTGACAGGGGATCAAACTTCGAGTATGATTCTGCTTATGTTGAATAGCGATTTACTTTACTTTAATTTTCAGAATTAAAACAGATTGATAAACATTTGTATTTATTACACACTTGACTAAAGTCGCAGTTTATCAATGAATTTCCACAATGGAAATAACCTCATTAAATGGCTAAGTTTATGACTAAAATTAAGCTTTAATCACATATCTAATTTTACTTTTCAGAATTTCCTTCTTTTATGTGCACCCTTAGCTTTACTAACTTACAAATAGTAAAACCTTACACTTTTAGCTAACTGGTGGCTGACTGAATTATTGAACTCATCTCAAACACTTCTCCCTCCAAATCTTATTACAACCCTGCTTGTCTACAATTATTAAAGGTTCGTTGCTCTGTAGTGCCGAAATATTTCAGCTGGGCACTTATTAATTTCGCATGCCCTTAATAAAAATACTACTAATATTTAAATAAATTAAGAGATTTCCAAGACACTGAGCTATTAGTTTGTTGTCACCTAGTCACAAGAATACCAAGACCTAACTCTTTAGCTTATGAAAATTAACATTTGGAAAGAATTTAACTAGTTATCTGTTATATAGTTGTGGTCAATTTTATGAGGTAAGTATAATATTGACTTATGCTTTAATTATTGGACAGTTAAAAAAAGGTACTTTGGCTTGGTTGAAATTGAATTTTAATAATATTA
>QQSS02160956.1:0-15499 GCA_003687565.2 Craspedacusta sowerbii | reverse complement strand
TCGAAACTAACTCCACCAAAGCCCGAACTTTTAAAGCAAATAAATACAAGGATCTCCGCAGCCAACTCCTCAATCCAAGTGAAGACTTTCGGTTGATTCCGGTGGAGGTCACTACTCTAGGCTTCTTCACAAAGAAAGACTACGAATTCAAAGAGACTATGAGGGACGTGGGGATCTGCGTTAAGAGGTTGACCTACAAGATGTCTGAGGTGGGGATCAGGTCAACTTTCTATATATACTGTAGACGAAATAAAACGTGGAACTGTCCTGAACTCTTAGCCTATGTTTAAAACTCAGGAAAGCTGATGCAATACCGACCTTACTGAAGTGAACTGTTTTGCAAAGATGTATGTAGACTGAAGCGATCATTTTTTACAAGAAATATATTGTGATGTTTAAAAAAATTATTTATTATTATTATTATTATTATTATTATTATTATTATTATTATTATTATTATTATTTTATTATTATTAATACTATTCTCATTATTGTTATTGCCATTATATTATTATTACTATTATCATTTCGTCGTGTAGCTCCGAAGTCTTAATCAAAATTGTGTTTGCGGGAGTGTAAATTCTGAATAGAGAAGGTTTGGAGGATCTCGAGCTAATATGAGGAGTTCTACGTTGATTGGGAGTGCTTGACTTAGCGTCGTTTGTGGATTTTATTTGAAAGACTTCTCTTCAACAACCGGTAAAAACCGACCAGCTTACCGATGCAAGGCAAAGCTTAATGGGGAGAAACTCCCGTCTGAGCGTTCCCAACATCATGCCGAACTGCCCGCTTGAATTCATAATACCACTGCAATCTGCATTTATGGAAAGATATACAAAGGATCGTGGGGCGTGAAAGCTCATCAAAGATCCTGCAGAACGACACGAACGTTTGAAAGCGACCTGCGCCAGGAGATGGAAGCCGTTGTAGTGAACGAGGACAATAGGGACATGATCGACGAGCTTCAAATAGAATATAGTTGCAGCGACAGAGCAGAATCAAAAAGAGGTTCGGTTGCCTAGAAACCCGAGGAATGGGATACGGCCAAAAAGTATTTGATGAACACGTTCATTCATGATGTCAGCGATAAATGATTTCAAACATACGGCTACCAGTTCGCCGAGCCTTTTGCTCATCGTTACTGGGTACACTTCACAGACGAAGCAGCTGCGATATCAAGTCTCGAGACCGGTAATCAGCTTTTGCTTAACGCTTTCTGGACGTGGTGCTCATGGAGCTTATTGAGCTTTCGTGTCGACAAGTGTCCTACGTTTGGAATGGAGAAAGTAAAGCCATCGCTATTTATTAAAAACGAGCGAATACGACTAGTGAAAGTCGATGAATCATTTATTTACCTTGGCAAACAATTCAATTTCAGAATGACTAGTGACAAGCATAAAAAAAAACTTCTGGAGCAAACCGAGTCTTTATTGGCCACTATAATAGACCTCCCTTTGCATCCAAGATTTTAAATACTTCTTTGTCAAAAGTACGCACTAGACAAAATTAGCTGGGACCTAACTGTATCAGATGTTACCCTAACTTGGGTTAAGCAGACTTCAGATAATCGAGTTAGCAGCAGTCTTAGATACTGGCTTGATATTCCCGTGAGCGGAACACTCAACATTGCAACTCTAAAGCAATTAAAATATGGATTGAACATCGTGCTGCCTTCAACTAGATTTCCACAATTTCAAGTTACTCATAGAAGCAGACTGAAGAATTCTAAGAACATGAATGTCGTTGCTATGCACCGGTTAACCAGCTGTGGGAAATAAAATAAAGTTGACCAGTGCAAGTCAACGAATGACGTAATCAAGGAGGCAAGAAGGAAGACCGAGGACCGGATTGTAACCAAGCTCTCATGTCAATGTTTAGTAGTCCAAGCAATATGGAAATCTCTACAATCCAGCACAGCTAAAAACTGGCGTCGCGCCCTAGAGAGTATGCCTCGCTCTATATATATCTTCGATATCAGCTACTTGAACAACTCTCTGCAGAATCGCAGCAACTGATATCGATGGGGATCGATTCCAAGTCCCATATGCTCGTTTTGCCAAAACTCTCAAACACTAGGCCACGCAGTAGGAGGCTGCACGATAGCGCTCGCTAAGGGCAGATACAATTGGAGGCAAGACTCGATCTTGCTTAACTTAGCACGAGGGATAGCAAGCCTTTGCCAATGCATCTATTTAATGTGATCTCGATGGCTACAAATTCGATTTGCCGACCACGATCTCGGGCGACAAACTTCGACCAGACTTCATTGCAATGAAGGACAACCAAATTTATATAATGGAATTGACCGTCGGGTTCGAAACAAATACGGCAAAAAAAAAAAGCACAAAGAAAAGAAGAAAGATACAATGATCTAGAAGCGCCGTTGCCCAACAAAACAAAGTTCTTAAAGTTGTCGATGAGTGTTTTGGGGAAAATCGACATTACTGCAGATAACTACATGGAATGGACCTAAGACCTTGGAATGACCAAAAGTGTATATATATACATATAATTGATCTTGGCCTCAGCTTTGCGTAATTGACTGACCAGTAACGAGGAAGTTTACGAGCAATGTCAGCAATCCGTTCAACGTTAATCAAGCACCTTATGCGCAAGTCATACTTCGGAGGCGCTTTACGCATGATGCAATATTAATCCAACTGGTATGCTTTGGCATGTGCGCGGAGTGGCTAACTCCCACTGGAATGTCCGTGAAAGTCATTACTCCCGTTAGTAATGCCGGCGCATTACGTTGGCAACCGTCGGCAAACGCGTGGGGTGTGAGGACAATTGAAACGCATGACAAACGCTTGAGATGGATTTAGTTTATCTTTTACGCTAGACGTTGCCTTCCCACGCTCATACAAGAAGTCTCGCCCCCTACGCACCCTTCGGGTCAATAGCAACGTGGCAATTACGCTGTGCTTTAACTTTCCCCGTAATTAAACGAGCATAAGGGTCTCCGAAGTATGAATTGGTGTTACACCTCACCAGGTAATAAGCACGCAAAACTCGATAAATTCATGAATCGGAATCACGAAAAGGAATGTTGGGAAACTCCCAACACACAGTGGCAAAGCATGGTGAGAATGGTAAGCCTAACCTAGATGACAGCAACTTTCGACTAACTGAAAGAGCTGACCAGAATAATAACTCATCTTAGAAAACAGGTCAATGCCAACTCTTTGCAGGAATGGCATCAGGTTGTCTCACGGTTTGCAAAAACTCTTGTCGAAAAGTCCAAAATATTTTAGCTGTGCAAACGACGCTAACCTTAGAGGTTGGACCAAGACCGACGACGGGAACTGCAAACCATGCGATGAAATCCACACGTGTTGCTTCACGCTCTCCATATTACCAACTATTTTTCATTACCTTATGCAGGCAGGGAATATCGACACGAAATTAGCCAAATTATTCTTCTTAGCTATTCTCCTAGCAGATGACAGATCTAATCTTAGCAGAACAAGGCCAAATCTCGGTCATCAAATTAGGAGTACCCTTTGAAACAAACTGCAGAAAATCCCGAGCATTTAAGAGAAACATGTATAAGGACCTTCATAGCCCACTCCTTTATCCCTGTTGGGACTTTCGAGTGATTCTAGTGAAGGTCACAACCAAGAACGAAGCCGACTTTAAGGAGATTATGAGGGACCTCGGTATCTGCCTGGAGACGTTGACATACAAGATGTAAGATATGGCGAACTGATCTACTTTCTACATATTACTGTACAAGCAATAAAGACTGGAACTGTAAGGAACCATCAGGCGACCTGCAGAACTCAGGAAAGTTGATGCAAGCCTATGCAAAGATGTAGTTATACTGAGAAGACCATCATCTATTTACTACTTTTGAGTAATATTTATTAACGTTTATGACAGTTCTTGCTTCAGTTTCTCTAGAAACGGGATAGTAATGCTTTTGGCGCGGGCAATTTATGAAAAATGCCGAGGAGGCTATGTGCTCTAACGTTTTGCCCAGGCCAGGATAAATTCCGTGGTGTATGGCTTTACTTTAGTTTGAAGAAGTAGATAACTTGAACAGTAAATATTATACAGTACCACCACTTCTAGAATGAATATCTTATATCGCTATTGCATAGTGTCTTATCCTCTGACTTCTCATCAGCTGCGATTACTTACTCTTTTATCAAGCATGCTGTCTTTTACGTATTCTTTTATGTATTTGTATATTTATGCATTTCCAAGTATTCTTTTTTAAAGCGTTTAAAGATTTACAACACTCACGATAAAACCATACAATACCTGCTACCTAACGAAATAAAGCAAAAATAATATAAAACGGAACCCCCATGACGAGAGCCGAATCAAACTACTGCACACAGGACAAGTATAGATAAAAATAAGCGTTAGTGAAACCTATGTCAAGAATTTCGCCGAACGGCGACCAGCACTCAACCATATTTAAGAAAACCTCTCTGTATCAACAATGAACTTGATGGTTGCAAGAAGAACATTTTTGTTAAAACTACAATTGCGCTCACAATGATCATGTATCAGAATTGTCCATAATACATTGGCGTAAACACAAGATACGGAAAACCCTAATAGGCTAGAAGCAGTGTCAAGTAGGATGGTACGATAGGTGACAAAAGCACTGCATTCGAGCAAAAAGTAGGTCGTATACTCAATACCGCCGTACAAGACTAAAAAATTTGGGTCCTTAACATCCGCAAAATTATGTAGATATTTATGTGCACGCAGGGCAGTAATCCCAAGCCTTAGTTGGGTTTAAAACCGAAAGCTTATGGGATGATGGTTATTGTACGAAGGTTTTCTTAGAGGACGCACTATTCAGATCACTGCATTTTTGAAGATTGTGTAGGTTTCAGATTCAAGAATATTTGTCTAATTTAGTCCCAGTCAGAGATTACGGCTGGGAAGAAAGAAGCTTTAAACTTTAGGGTACGATAGTTATAGCTTATGAAATCGAGTGGTCTCCTGAGTCTGTATGTCATGCACTTAGCTAGAACCAAAGCGAGCAAGTATGCATGTGCCATTTTTAAAATAATTTTCTAGAATAAGAGAATTCTTCAATAACAGCGCCTTTCGGCCAGCGTTTCTCATCCTAAATCCTCGTAGAGTTTTGCAGCTGAGGAACCTTTCCAGGGCACCCGATATAGCTAAGGCAGATTGGTATTGAGAGGATTCTAATTTGGTAAGACATGAAGCTCCAATCGGTGAGTGATAAATTACATCGCCGTAGTCAAGGAGGGGTCTTATAAGCGACTTATTAACAGTCAAGAGGCTATCTCTAGGGACATTATTAAAAAGCTCGCGCAGTAGACCCACTCCTTTCATAGCTTTAGTTACTAATTTTCTAATGTGGCAAGTGAAAGATAGATTTTTATCTAATATTAACCCTGAAGTGCTTAAGTGCTTAACTTCCTCAACCTGCTGTACCAGGGAATTATGAAACTGTAGTGGAGGATTACAACCACGAATTGCTTTGTCGAGAAAATTATCTTTACACGTTGCTTATTCGGATGGGGATTAAAATAACAATTTTCCATAGGTAAGACCATGCTTCAATCGATGATAGATCATGCGTAAGATCGTCGTACGAGGTCAGAGAGTGTTATGCACAATGGAAAACAGAGAGACATTATCCGCAAAAAGGCGCCCATCCCTTCTGACGTCTGTGATTAAGTCATCTCTATATACTAGGAATAGTAAGGGTCCTAACATGGAACCTTGGGGAACGCCGGCCAGAACAGGCTTCCAGGAAGCCTTAGCACCATTTAGAATAATTTGCTGGAATCGACCAGAGAATTAGCTACATATTAAGTCTATAATTGGCACACAAATTCCAGAGCACTTAAGTTTAAAGAGGAGACCGTCATGGCAAACCTTATCACAAGCCTTAGATATATCCAAAAAGACTCCCCGTACTTCCAAAAGGGGATCTTCGTCAAAGGTCGCATAAATTTGATGAGTTACACTTATCATCTGACTAACTGGCGAGTCGAGTTTTCTAAAGCCAGATTGCTTATCCGATAGAAGTTTGTGATCGCTCAAAGGTTTATGCAAAGCGTCATAAATACGTTTTTCAAATATTTTCTAAAGACAGGGAGAGGAGAGACAGTCCTATAATTATTTTTTAGGTTCTTCGCGTCCCTCTTATGAATAGGAACAACATAAGCATGCTTCCGTATTGAGGGGTAGATACCGGCTCGACGGCAATTTGTAAAGAGAATAAGAAGTGAGCGCGCAAGTGAGGCGTCAAAAAATTTAAAACTAATTTAACTGATACCTCGTCCCAGTGGTGAGCTTTGTTAGGATTTAAAGATCGAATAATTTTAGCTATGTTCTCGAGCTCATAGTTTATGTTAGACAGAGATGCATCCGTACGAAAATTCCTATCATGAAGGATACTTGCCGTTTAAATAGGCGTGCACTGATCTGCAAAGTATTTGTTGAACAATTCATTCTCAATGAGGGTAGGGACGATGGGAGTAATATCTGTGTTCATGAACATTTTGAGACTGGATCAATATTAAGTTGAGATACTTCGCTCATTTGCCATATTTTCGCCGATTTTCCTCTGAAAAGAGGCCTTACTACTACTGCCGTGGTTACGCAGGCTTTCTTTCATTTTATTCAGAATGCAGGTGTCCTCTGCCTTAAAGTCTTGTCTATAAACCTTTTTGTGGAATCTTTCAAGCCTAGTCGGTTCCCTTTTCAGCTGCATTTTCAACCGTGGATGATCCCTTGTTTTAACAAGTAACTCTTCATTAGGGATGAAGTACAAAGCAATACTAAAAGGAAACTTATTTTAAAAACTGGCCTGGTAGTCTACATCAGAATAATTAAAATCAAAGTCCTTTTTCAAATCGATGGTATTCAGGACAGCTCTCATTTTATTTTGATCTGCACGACCATAGTGCCATACTCTGCGAGTGTAGTCTGGCGCACGCTGAACATTGATGTCTAATTTCCCATAAATAATCTCATGGTGACAAGCACTATGTAGGGATGGATCTATGCCAGATTCGACAAATACGTTAGGCTGACACGTAAATATTAAGTCGACGCATGATTTGCTGCGTTTAGTGATATGTCTGGGACCTGATATAAGCTGAAGCAAACTGAGACCTTCCGTCGCCTCTTTAACGACTCTTCATTCAGATTCGATATATCTAAATCCCGCCACCTGTTTGCTCCTGGCGTTAAAGTCTCCTGTTAATATAATTATATGATAACTCTGAGGGCTTTTAGAGTTGATCATGTTCACGATATAACTTAGTAAATTCTCGAACTGATTATTAGTTTGGATAGGGGAGCGGTACACTGCCGCAAGGACAATCGATTTTTTGAGCAGCTTGATCTCACATACAATGGCTTCGGAGAACTCAAAATCAACTCTGCGTCTTATAGGCAAAGATCCTTGTAGTAGAGAAGTACTCCTCCCTTTTTTCAATCAACTGGGTTCTCATTTTTGTACATTGAGTTCCCAGGAATAGCCAAGGCATTATCATCAGCAGCTACAGTGCTATGTCAATGAGATTCACTCATGGCTGCAATATCGATATTGTGAACACTGGAATAGCTCTGAATAAGAGGATACTGCTTATACTATTTAAATTCCAGTAAGTCCAGTAGTCCAGAAGGTCTACAGCAGACAATTTAACGAAAATTCTTAAGGAGCTCGTAAGTGTAACGCCAAGAGAACATATAATGACAATGTATGCAATTGGTTTTGATGCAAAATGATTATATAACTGAAAGGACCTCCCACCCATTGCTCGACAAAGGTCTACTGTCTAATGGCATGGAATCAATGCCACCTCACCGACACTATACCAGACACATCGCCTAAGTCAAGAAGGTTTTGACGTTGAACAAAAACTTGATAGAGGCATGCTTAAAGATACCGAAGAAGTTGTTAAGTACTACAAATCTTAAGTTCAGCGTTATATCATAGTCGTTTATCTAAAGGGAATTGGGGTTCAATAATTGACAAATAAGCCTCAATGAAATAAGTTCGTAAAAAAATTACTAAAAACGCAGAGGACATAAAGAAGAAAACGCTAAGAGCCAAATTCAGCTCTGGCATAATGCAAGTGCAAGATATAGTCAGCAGTAGGAGCAGGTGGCACATAAGACACCCTTGGTGTTCAGGTATTCTTATATCACCCTTATGTCATTATAAAAGTAGGAGGTCCAGAAAGAGACTGCCTGAGTTCACTTCTGTTTCATAGTGATATGAACAAACTTGTACAATACAAGTAAGGTACCGAATTCGTTCAAATCAGCCATCGCTGTCCAAAGCTGCGGTTGACCTTAGTTGTCTGAGAATGCTGTTGAAATTAGCAGACTGGAATCGGGGATTCGAGCTCCTCCGAACGGGTTCTAGTTATAATATCGAAATTCAATAAATATGGCTTTTGAAAATAATCAGCTCACTTAATTATTTAAGTAGCTCCTTCGAGTTTCACATGCATAGTCACAGCCGAAGGTAACATTCACTTGTAAACGTTTCAAGAAACTTTTGAACCATACACAATCTATCTCTTCATCATCTCTGCTAAACTCTGTTGAATATAGACTTGCTGCATTTTGATGACCCCACTCGTCGTAACTTTTTGCAAATTCCTTATCCCGCCTCCATAGGCGGATGTTCTTTTGCATACCACTTTGTGCAGATGATACTTCTTTCCTACTGAAGCATCATTCTGTTAAGAGTATGCGTAAGTTTATAACGATAGAAATGTTAAATGTTTTCGACTGGCTGTGTGCTAATCGATTTGCCTTTAATGCTAAAGAGAGAGAAATGGTTCTCTTTAAACCGCCACGCAAGAAACCTGACATTAAGCTTACCGTCAGGCTTGCAGGCACAAAATTGTTCTTATCTAGTAAGGTTAACTACCTTGGAGTACTTATTGACTCCACGCTAACCTGGAACCCACGCATAAGGAAACTCGCGAAAAAATTACATAGATCCGTAGCGATAATTGCGAAACTTAGACATTTTGTTCCTACGAAAACCCTTAAGGGTATTTATATTTGCCTTTTTCAAAGCTATACAGCCTTCGACTGTCTAGTCTGGGGACATGCTAGTAAATGCGACCTTTAACGCCAATACAAGTTTCAGAAAAGGGACGTTCGAGGTATCACGAGGTGTGATTATTATGAAAAGACGCCTATTTGCACAACTGAACATATTGAAATTAGAAGATTTGATTCTCCTACATAGATATCTATTATTATACGACTGGAATAGGAGTTTACCTTCTTCTGTCCAAAGTCTCTTCTCCTTCAAAACCCACAACAGAATTACGTGAAATGTGAACCATAAAGCGCTCCACACATCTTATGTACGCACAGTTACATACGGGAATAGATCGCTGCGTCACTCTGGACCTGAGTTATTTAACAATATTCTTGGCATGAATACTGACCTAAATAGGGATATGATATAAAAGGGATATGTCGATTGAACATTCGCGTCATGTAGTCGCGCGCAACATGTGCATATACCAACACTAAGAGATAGAGAGAGAGAGAGAGAGAGAGAGAGAGAGAGTGAGAGATAGAGAGACCGAAAGAGAGAAAGGAATCATTGAGAGATGGAAAGGATGCAGCAGAAAGAGAGCGAGAGAGAACAGATATAGAAAGGCCAAGAAAAGAAAGGAGGTAAAAACAGAAAAAAAGAGAGATGGAGAGAAACAGAGAGCGAGAGACAGAGAAAACGATTTACAGAAGAAGAGCCAGACGGACAGAAAGACAGACAAAACGACAAACAATCAGACAGACAGGCGAACGGAGAGACAGAACGACAGACGGAGAGTGAGAAAAAGAAGAAAAGAAGAAGAGGAGTGCAAGTAGCAGCTACAGAGAGAGAGAGAGAGAGAGAGAGGGAGAGAGAGGCTAATGTAGTAAGAGAGAAAGGTGGAGCAAGTCTGTGTATTTGTGTGTTTTTTGCGTATCGTATGCTATGGTTTGCTACATAATGAAAAGTCAGTCCATGTCGAGCGAGAGAGGTAGACAAGGCTTAAGAGAGGAAAATAAAAGAAATAGATATATTAAGAAATAGAAAGACAGAGACACCGAGCGTGAAATTGACAGGCAGACAGGCACAGAGAGAGAGAGACAAATAGAAAAAACCTGGTATATTTAATGAAAAAAGAAGATAATCTTTTGAGGAACATTCATTTCGCTTGGTTCGCTTAGAATGGTTCGCCTAGATTGCTACTATAATCAAAGTTTTCAAGCATTGACGAACTTGTATTAGCCGTGAGTGCTATTAGCACGATTGCCTATTTTTCCTCTTGTGTTTTATTCCGTCCTTAGCAGACTTGCATTTGATTTTAGAGAAAAAAAAAAGCATGTTTATTAATTTAAAGCTTGATAAAATAGCAAGAAGCCTTACATTTTGATAGTTCATTTTTAAAATTAGTCTGATTGAAAGTCATTCTCAGCGAACGAATTCAAAGAGAATATTGTAACTGGTGGCCAATTATGAAACCATCTCATGCAATCGCTTTTTCTCGACTTGGAATGCGCAGAAACATCTTATTGCTTTGCGCCAAGTAACCACTGCAATTTCAGCTGCCAGGACCGTAGCTCTTACGCAAACATTGAGAGAGCGAAAACTTCATTTAAAAGGTAAATTTGACGAAAGCAGTATTTCCAGTTTTAATTTAGGAAATCTGAAGTTTCTCAAGCTAGTTGCTATGTATTTCTGAAACCCCTCCACAGGAAAATCCCTGGATCAACAATTTTGTGTTTGTTGAAGATGCTATGGCGCATCCGGGATTCAAAACACGCTTCTAAATCCTCTTAGGCGCTGTAACTTTCTAAAGAAGTACTTTAGCACATAAGGGAACTATAAAAATTGCATTGCGTAAATGTCTTTCAAACAAAAAATTACTGTAGATTGACGGGCACTTTTTACTTCAGAGAAAGATTGATTGCAGATGGAGATGACGAAATAACTTTTGTCTGCTGGCTTCTTGAGAGACGAAATGCAGCTGAGTGACGTTTAAACAAACTCCCGTCATGAGATCGACCAAACTCTGCACCGCAGCTGGACGCTTTTGTTGTTTAAATGTCAAGAGAAGCTTGTTGACTTTTCCAATTGCAAAGCTACGTTCTCCTTCGGAAAATTCGCGAAAACCTCGTCAGAGATCTGCGCGGCCACTTGCTTTTTCTTCTTTCAATTCGGAAGAGAATCAAAAGATCTACAGCGAGCGAAGAGGCCCTGCCGAAACTCGCGGGCTTCTTTCGCTATCAATCGCCGCGTTAGGCCGCAATTAGTTTTCGCTGAATCAACTGAGTTGCCGTCTCAAAGTAAACGGTGTCAATTAAAAGTGTTTGCTTTGGGAAATATTTGAGGAAAATTTACTGACTTGTTTGTCTTCTAAATTGATATTGATCGGTGATTGGTCTAGGCCCATCTGCAATGGTTTTGAGATTTTAAAGACCTTAGGCAACTTCCCGAAGGTACGGGAACCGAAGATTCTTAGTAATTATGAAACTTTTTGATTTGTTTTCATCAAGCAAGCTGGGCTGCTAGGAAATCATTCGCGGGTTTTTGCCATATTTATGTATAAGCGTGGTAGTAGAAACCACCCCTACTACTTGATTCTATAGCATTTCACCAGGTTTTTTCATTGTGCCATGTTTGAAAATTCTTTAACTATAATCTGACCGTGTTCTTTTTTTGTTCGGGCTTTTCAGGTATATTTTAACAATGTAATAACATAAATTGTAATAATATATATTAGACATACTATAATAATATAATAACATAAATTATAATAATATAATAACATAAATTATACAAAGATACTATTACGCACCGTAAAGCTAGTGGTCGTTAAAGCTCATAAATCTCTTCGTCTCATAAATCTCCTCGTTGAATTTTACTTCAACTTTTAGTTTGGTACATAATTGACTTCTTCAATTGTAATATGACATTTAATGAAATTGTGGCGTGAATAAATTGCCATGACGGCGTAGCGGGTGACATGAAGCTTTCCAGTGAGCTATTATAATCTGCTGGGGAATTTGAGGAGAGTCAATCATTATTTTCTATTAACCGATTTAACAGTCTTTCCACGTAAGCTTAGGCTTATTTATAAATACTTGAGAAGTTTGGTTCGTACACTATTTCACAACGTAAGTCGAGCACCAACAATCTTGCTTTCACTAATTTAGGAATATCCTCACCGCCCTAAAGTAGCGAGGAAGATGTGACGTGATTAAAAAAGGATAGGGGTCAATGAAACCTTCAGGATGCGATCACGAGAGTACTTACACTGGTCGCGTTAAATATCGAAGTATTTGGATGTATGCACGAAGTTGAGAACCGATTAACCCCGTTTCCCTCTTTACATCTTCCTCCTACGGTCAGGTTTTTGACATTGACGAATACTTGCTAAATGGCGTTCAAGATTTGAGAAAGATAATGTTGAATTAACGGTAAGTAATCAGCGGATGTTCCAGCCTCTGCTTCAAGGATCAGAGCGTCCGCCGCGTCAAAAACTCTTGTGACGGCTGTCAATTGGACCACTGACGAGGTGCAACAGCTTATGAGCTCAATAGCATGGGTTTCTTATTTGTCGGGTTTCAATGTTACCTACTCTTTCTTTGCTAAACGTAAGTCTGTATTTCCCTTTCATGCGTTTGGTTGAATGTGATATTATTCAGACGAATGGGAAGAGCGTTGATCTTTGTGTGTCAATCAAGAGATTTAGCACATATCTCCGACAGTTCAACAACAGGATGGTCATCGTAGGCCCCCAAGCAATTAGAGTATCGGCGTTTGTATAATTTATCGCATGTTTATAAGTTTTGAAAACATTTTGACCTCCCAGACGTAACCATGGACACACGGCCATGAAAAACTGGCCTTTGCCCAAGCTGCCCTGCAATGTTCACTTACATTACTCTTAACGAAGTGTCACAAATAATTGCTGCATACAATTACCGATGTTTTACGATCTGTATTCATCATAGACATTTGGAACACCATCTTCACCGCCATCTATGTTCCATAGTTGCTAGAGAGAATTTTTTTTCAAGTGATTGAGTTCCGTAAATTTCCACTGCTAAGGCCATAGAGCCTCAAACATAAACTTGCGCAAGATATCAGTACAAGCATTAGAGAATTGTTTTCCCTTTTAAAGTGAATTTGACACTGTATACACTTCTATTTCACGTGCGTCCATAGATGGACTGATAGACTGTCATGTTCTGCCTTTACTGGAGACGGATGACGTCTTAAGTAGTGATTTCATTCATCCACATGTGCTAATATGAAGCTGACGGAGAAGAGGGTATGTTTGTGAAGGCCACCCCTGATGGGCTGTCCGAAGCAGAGCATATTTTTTGGTAAGTTGTTCACTAATTTGTTGCCTGAACACACTGAACCTTGTTGCCATGGGTTGCATTATTGTAACACGCGACTGTGACCCGATCTACAAATATTTGCTGCTATGAGCTTGCGCAAGCATGGCAAAACAGGTTTAAGTGGCTCAAGCACATCTATCTCTGGTCGTTTAACTGGAAAGTTTCCAAATAAAGGTTTACCTATGTAAACACTCCATCTTTTTATATGTCAGAATGAAATGGTGAAGGAACGTAAGAAAGTATCGATTATTAAGCCTCGTGTACTCTGAACTTGAAAACATAAGCCCGCGTGAATATGAGCCCAGGCGAACTCAACCCAGAGACAGTTTGATCTCGTAAGCCGAGATGCAAGTGGCCTACTGGGCTCAAGTTACACGAGCCACGATGGTACTCTATGCGAAACGTGCGCGCTATTTCGCTCAGAACAATAATGGCGGCCAGTTCCATCTGTTTGAAGGTGAAACCCGATAGACTTGGATATTCGATTGCACTTTCTTTCCTCTACATCTGAATCGCTAATGGCTCATTCATAATTTCGTTTTAAACTCCTGCTTTAAGTCGTGTATGTGGAGAGCGTCTCATTTTTGTGTGAAGCCAATATGCCTTATTCTGTATGCCTCACATCAAGTCTTCATCTATATAGTAATTAATAATTATGTGCCAATGATAGCAGCGATAACTCTTACCTAACATCAAGTCCAGTAGAAACTTTTAATCATAATTAGCGACTGCTGTTCTTTATGGAGTATGTCCTTGGTAAAATTTTCCCGTTTTTAATATACGCGCAAACTCTCAAACAATACCAAGCTCTTATGAATAATTAAAAAAACCGCACACATACACACATACACACTCAAACACCGATGGACACATAAGCACACACGCTCGTTCTCTCTGCGGAGTTCCTGTGTTTGGTTTTTTAATTCTTAGCCAAAGTGATTCCCCTCACGATTCATTGTTCTATCTGCTTTCCGCCATTCCAGATTAGTCAACAAAGATGGCGCACGAGCTTGAATCGAGTGGATAAGCAGATGTCCTCGTCTAAGTTTTAATTCTCAACTCGCCTTTTTGCGTGCGAGCAAACACAAGTGGAACAACTGTTCAAATATCCTGGCTCATATGAAAGCCTTCCATTCTGTACGATATTGAACTTTCTCATCTTTCTGCATCAAATTGGCCTTATCTGTTGTTTGCCATCGGCATCAAGTGTTGACTTATCATAGACAATTCTAGAGAAGTCCCGAGAGAGCACCTTTTAACCAGGATTCCGCTTGCTGCCGAAAAGAATTCCATTCAGCAACGTTGTAACAAACACTATTTGCAAGAACTTAATTTCTTACAAAATAGGAAAATCCTCTCCGACAAATCCATATACGTGTGAGTACAAATTGCATTAAAACACGCTTCAAATTATTAGTCTCAATATAAGTCCTTGATGATTTATCGTCATTCGGATACTTCTCAGTACTAGTATAGAATCCCTAGTCTCCGTAAGATTTTAGTAACTAAAGCTACCTGGAATGTAGAATGAACCAAAACTGCGACCTAGTTGCAATACCGCGGGGTATTTCCTAAGCCTGATATTCTGCACCCCAGCCCACTCAAATGCAACTTCGTTGCAGCCTGCAAGCGGATTGTAAGGAGACAATGCACGAGAGAGAGGGAGAGAGTGCTAAACAGAGTTCACGAGTCTTAATAAAAATTCATAAGCGCTTGAATGAGAAGTACCAGAAACATTGTTTGTTTGCCCGAATGGCTACTTCTCCATGGCGTAATGCCCGAGATAGCTTTACGCCGACAAAATGATTTTGGCAGGTTGAACGTAAACAAGCCTGCCAAAATTTAGCTACGGTTAAGACGTGAGCAAACACTATTGAGAGGTGTGATCAAGAGTGCAAATTGAAACGTTTTTCTTGTCTTCATTGCTTTTTGCAAGAAATCCGTGTGTCATCTAGCAAAGCTGTAGGCACAGTGCTACCATGTGCTTATAAACACAGACGCACACACACACAAACGCACACACGCACTCATATATATATATATATATAGATATATATATATATATATATATACATATATATATATATATATATATATATATATGTGTATATTTATATATATT
>QQSS02160845.1:0-15500 GCA_003687565.2 Craspedacusta sowerbii | reverse complement strand
ATACACACACACACACACACACACATATATATATATATATATATATATATATAGATATATATATATATATATATATATAGTATATTTGTACATACATATATGAATACGTATATACAGTTGAATGGAGATCCATAACGCGGTGGTAAATCTTTGGTTTGACATATTTCATTGTCTCCATACTTTTTTAATGTTGTAGGTTGGCTAAATGAGACCATAATCCGATGATCGTAAGTGTTGCAGCACTACATGGAGCTCTTAAAATGAAAGAAATCATGGAAAGCGTCTGGCATCAATGTTCCATGGGTGAACTACTAGGCAGTAAATAATGTAGTCTTGATAGAATCAGATTGAATCATGGCAGCTTAAATTGCAATCAGTTCAAAGGACACGCTCTAAATGCGGAACTACCGTTAAACCTACCATCACGATTCGAGAAGACTACCCCTCGAGAAGACTACCCCTTCACAAGACAACTAGTCAGATCCGATATTTCCTAAAAGCAACGAAACGTTCATAGTGTCAGCATAACATGATCACTAACCTACTTCCACTGGAGACTGTTCGCAAGCCATCACTACAATAAAAGAAATTGCTGCCCAGAGACCTATTTTTACAAACACAAAATGCGCATGTACGAATTTATAGCAAAATGCACAACAGACACAATGTATCCAGTAAAGGCATTAAAATAATAAGGACCAAGCATTCTCAAAGCACAGACCACATAAACACGAACAATGTGCTGCTAATAGCTTTTACACTTTGTATTACGTAGCAGATAGTGGGTGTAAGTACAAAGTCCTGGAAAGAAATGCAATCGTACAAACATTCCATCTAGGGTTCGCTTACGTGGCAATCTCAGCCCGGGACGAGATGCCGGGTTACGTCCCTCCGCGGAGAAACCTCACCACGGTCACAGGTGACAGTCCTATGAGCGTTTACATGAGCCAGCCCTGGCTGAGATCTCGCCCCGGGGTGACTCGCCTCGGCATCTCACCCCGGGCTGGGACTTCGCCCCGGGGCGAGACAGCATCTTGGGGCCATGTAAACGCAGTCAGATTACCAGCCCGGGAAGAAAATAACCCATGCCAAATGCATGCGCATGTCCAGTTGTATTTTTAGTACCAAACCTCGGCTGACGACATGATTTCAGACGCTTGTTGTTCTGAAGAGCGGGTTATCTGTCTTAGATTGGGATACCACTTATTTTCCGAAAAAAAAAACGCAGTCCCAGTTATAAAAATGGTTTAAACAAAACTGCAATAGCCAACGTAAATCTCATTCACATGCTTCTTCCATTCGTAATTTTCAAACACCCTTTCTCGCTCCGTCAACCCCTTCTTTGTTATCCGAGTAATGAAATGTAGCAGATGCTGAAAATCGGGTAAGCAAAAGAACTTAGTACCCATTCTTTGCAAATTGCTGACAGGTCCACCTGGGTTCCTCGCTAGGCTACATATTTGCTTACGCGTCACTGTTCATGCTGCCTTGGCCTTCATAACAGATTATGTACTGCTAGTCAGTTCGGCATGACAGGCTTTAGCGTTGAAACTGATACTATAGCTAAATAGCCTGCTTCTGAAATGCTCTAAATTGCTCTAAATTGCTCTCAATGCGCCTGTTAAGTACACAGACAGCAAATATTTAGATATCCCAGCTCATCGTTCATGAGTTTGTCACAATAATTACGTTATGGTATTAAGAAGCACGCCAGACAACTGAAAAGTAACTATTGTCTGCAAAGAAAGATTGAACAAGAGTCTTAGTTGGGTATGCAAGCACAAAAACATACGCCCGCCTTTTATATTGGAGCCAAACGGTCAAGGTCATTTTACCAAGGATTAACAGGTTAAAGGCTTCAGCCCAATTCATACTTCGGAGATGCTTTACGCACGACTCAATATTTATCCCACTGGTATGCTCTGGTATGTGTGCGGAGCAGGTTACTCCCACTGAAGTGTCCGCGAACGTCGCTACTCCCGTTAGGAATGCCGGCGCATTACGTTGGCAAACGCTGGCAAAAGCCTGGGGCGCGAGAACAATAGAAAGGAATGAGAAACACCGGAGATGGATCTAGTTTTTCTTTTACGCTAGACGCTGCCTTCCCCAACTCATACAAGTGGTCTCGTCCCCAACGCGTCCTTCGCGTGAATAGCCACGCGGCCATTTAGGCTGACCTTTAACCCTTCCCGGCAATTAGGCCAGCAACTAAATTGTCTGATTGCCACTTAAAGCCTTATCGGCACGGAATCTTTTCCGTACCACTCTGTCCGGGAAAGTTGAGCCGAATCCAACTTTGAGCGGATTTCTGGCGGCAAACTTTCAAAATGAGCCAGTCAGCGTAGTAATTTGGCAGTAGTTCAGCAATTACCGTCCGCGGAAAATTTTCCGCGTGGACAGGTCATCAGAAAATTTTCTGCGGACCAATTAGCGGCATCTTTTGGTCCGTTCTGTCCGCAGAAAGTTTTCTGGATATGGAAATCCAGCTATAGACTTAAATCGCCTATAAATTATCCACGCATGCTGACATCGGGGCTTTTCGAATGGCGTGGGCGAGGTAATTGGAATACATATGTATATTGGCTTCATTTCTACAGCTTTTGACTTTCATCCTATATAGCAAAGTCATTAAATGGTCTGGACCATATCCTAGGACACCGCAAAGCATTGAGAGCACAATTGCAATTCAGCGCACATGGAAAAGAGGAAAGAAACCTTACAGTCATCTTCTGGAGCAGTTTTGTTTTCTGGCATCGAAATGAAGTCAGGATCGACCGGAGGGGGTTCTGACGGGACATCAGACACATCACGACCCCTTGGTACCAGTATCGGAGGCATATCTAAAAATAGCGACAACATTAAAAAGCACCAAATAAACAAAGTACCGTCATTAGCTTTGCAATTGTCATTTCTAGCTTACACAAAAAAGATTGAGGGGAAGTGAAGTAGAGCTAAATACTTAGGAACAGCATGAGCAGTTAATTAAACACCTAAACATGTAAACGCGTCAGCAAAGTAGTTGACATTTCAGAAAAGCTTCATGGAAACATCCAAGATAGTTTTTTACCTGGTGTTACCACCCGAAGGTAGTGATACGGATTAACGCAGACTTCATCGCGCTTTAAATTGAAAGCATATTCGCATGTTTCTATAGCCCGAAGTTCATGATGGCTCTGCAGGTCGGCCCAACGCCATAACCGGCAGTAAATCACGTGCGGTAGTCCTTTGCGATGCGAAACTTGAAGTCGCCCATCCAAGCTACGGGGAATGGTGATACATCTAGTGTTTGGATCTGAAAGCGATAAATAGATCACATAAGCAGCACAGCGAAAACGTTAATTAGCTTTCGCAGACAATGTGTATGTGATTGGAGTTTTATGTGCGTGTAAGCAGAGCTTTAACTGTTGCACAACGGTTCGTAGATTGCAGCGAATTGCCATCAGGAATGCTTAGCTATCAAATAAGCTGACTTAGGTCGCACCAATCGATCACAGTCTCGGACCAACAGCGAAGACCCCTCAAAAGCAAAAGTTGGACGCAGTTCGAAACCGGCTTCGCTACAACACGCCTTCATACGACTCAAGCGGGCTGAGGTAGCTTAAAGCATTGTCGCAGCAAGCTAGGCAGCTGCAGCAGCATTGTGTTGGCAGACGAGGTTCTTCGCGACCCAAAGCCGTCTATTCACCCATGACAGTCCGTGGCGTTATGTCTATGACTTAAACGGCCTTTACTGGCTTCAGGATATTCTCGAAGTACAGAGAACTGAATGTGAGCAGGCAACCCGTGCGCTCGACCTTTCTCGCAGATTTCGATAACAGCCATAAAAATTTTCATGCTCAGTATAACCCTTTCCAATTTTATGCCGGCTGAGAGATAATCCGGTCAAACAATAAGCATCCGGCCAAACAAAAAGCATCCGGCCAAACAAAAAGCCTCCGGTACGTTCCAGAAGCGCTTGCGAGTGTGCCGCTAAGTTTGCGCCACGAACACACTATCAGCACGGTCGCCATCAAGCGCCATTCGTTGATTTGAAACACACGCCCAAGATCGCTTTACTCTAAACTGCCGCTCACTCATTTCATCGCTAAAGCGGCGCAAACTGACCGCCGAAAAACAATAAAGATTGCAGCAACTGAAATTCAAGAGAGCATCGCCTGAGAAGCGAAGTAAACATCAGATATCTTGACAAGGTTAGTGGTTAGAAACTTTTTCACTCATCTGCTGACCACCAGGGGAACGCCAGTATTTGACTATTAATGAACCCGAACCAAGCAGTATCAAGAGCCGTGGTTTAGCACTACACCGTATAGAAGGCCAACATGAAATTATCGAGGCTACTGTTGAATGAAGAAAATTGGCACTTGCCTGGAAAACAATTCACAATCTGTCTAGAATGAAAATCCAAACAACCGCAAAAACTTAAGCAGATCGCTCAATTGACCGCTTAGCCGGGAGTGGGGGACTTAATTTGAGAGTTCACTAAATCAACTAAAATTTAAAAAAAAACTCAACTGAATTAATTGCACGAAGAATCCTCGAAGGGGATGGTTACGAACTGCAGGACAGCAAAGTGCGAAATAAGTTTGGAGGCAGTACAGGAGTTGCCACGGGGAACCAACTTTACAAAGGCAAAGCCAATGGTGCAGATGTAGTGAAACTTGATGTTTCATATGAGCCACGCATTCCTTGCCTACTCCACCCCATCTCCAATCAACATTGTGTAATCAACCTACCAGCCGCCATATAAATTCTTACTAAATGGCATCGTCGCTATACCCAAAAGGGTGCCCCTAAAATCGAAAATAAAGACCTCTGACGGAGCCAATATTGACTCTTCCAAGGGTGATTGAAGAAATCTCAGCAAAGAAATACTTATCTTTGTGAGCCACTATTGTGAACTTGAAGCATGCCAAGATTCTCTCAATTGAAAGTAAGTAAGAAAGTAAGTTTCTAATTGTAGTTGCATATGGAGCTCCAAACAAAATCAAAAACGCGATTGGATGCACCCATCAAACTCGCACAGCTGCGCATTAGCAATTTCTGTGCAGATTGGGGTTTTGCAAGGCGCTGTAAGTTTTCCCTCTTTGTTTTCATTATCTCAGACAACATTTTCCGAGACTCAATGACTTCAGAGCTCGGAATAACTCTAAAACATCGTCAGAGCTCATGCCAGCTATGCGTCTAACAGATCTTGACTACGCTTACACCATCGCTTTATGCAAATAAAACATAGCGTACGCCCAGTCTTCTCTCTCTAAGTCAGAGTAAGCTGCCATGGAAGTTGGCCACGCTACTTTTACGGTTCCTCTAATCCAAGCAGTGCAACAGATCGAATCGGACCATTGCGATTTGCTACTCGCTCCCATCGCAGAGTTGATAATCCAGTGCAGGCCGCCTTGTTTTATGGCTCTGACGGAACTTTTAAACCAAGTGGACAACGCCGTATGAAATGTATTATAAGAATACATCAGGGCTACCAAATATTAGAGATACCTCCAAGGCGAGCACTGCCCGCGTAACCTCGGATGACAATTTGCAACAGTATGACACTCGATGTCTAAGCTAGATCTTAGAAACACTTAGCAACCGATCATAATATTATCATCTTCCAAAGAACATCAACTCTAGTTTAGAACCATTCCCGTGGGATCAAATATCATGGAAAACCTTTAAGGCATCAGAATCTGGAAGATAAAAAACATGCGCCAGCGAAACAGAGCGGGACCAACTTTTTAACGAAAGTGATTTTCCTAAAACTAAAACTAAAATTTTCCCAATAGATTTTCTGCGCGTACCGGCAGATGTAAATACCAGCAAGAAACAGCACCCAGATTCTAATTTTGTCTGAACAAGCAAACAAGCCTGAGAACAAAAGTTACTACTTTTCACAGATTAGCACAAATGGGTACATTTACCTTGCGTGGTGATTGCTCTTTCTAACTCATCTGGACCACCCGACTTTTTTAGCTTTTTAACCAAACTTTTCACGGCTTTTTCAGACCAGTGCTCTTCGTCCGTGCCAACTTTCCAAGAAAGCAAGCGACGAACAATCGGAGGTGTAAAATTCAGTAATGAATTTAGGGAGCTGATGCCTCCTTGCTTAGTCATGATTATGCGTTACCATCAAACTTTCATTAAAGTTGCTAAGGAAGCAACCACTTATACAAGCCAGCATCCTGTTCTACGTCCTTCAACAATAAGACTGCCTATATACTTCTTGAATCTTAAAAAATAAAGAATTAAAATCAAGAGTGCTAAAAAATCAGTGTAAGAAGGCTACTTTATGGCCTTTATCCCCCATACAAAACTAAGAGAGCTGCTGAAAATAAGAATTGCAAGCGCTCAGAGAACACTGATAATGCGAAGTGTTTACCTCCGCCCTTACCAGGCAGACACCCACCATAGAAGCTGAATGACACATCCCATCCACAGAAAAAACACGCTACTTACACTTGATGGAAATATGTGACAATCAGTTAATAAATACTAATAATAAGAATAAAAACAATAACAATATGATAATTACAATAATAACAATATAATTATTATAACAATCTAATTATTATAACAATATAATAATAACAATAACAAAATAACAATTAACAATATAATAATTATGATCAATAACTGCTACTATTTAATTTCTTGAAAATGTGAGCGACCACAGCTACTTCACAGCTAGTGATTGTTAGTAACTTGTAAATTGCTTAATGCATATCAAGCCTTAACATTAAAATTGACTGGCTTTAATATAAAAACAATTTGGTGACATTAACGCTGTTCCGACAACATTCACAGGCAAGTCTTACATGGTCATGGATAATATAAATGACAACTGAGCCTGTTGACTGCTACAAGAATTGAAGGCAATGTCATAGCTTCAATAGGTTGGCCACTAATTGTACCTCCCCCTGAATAAAGCCAAGCAATTTGCCAAGCCTCTACTGCAATTTAACGAAACCTCGGCAAACACCATGAATTTCTGCGAAGGGTGTTAAGAATTGCCAAAGAAACATGGAACGAGAACTATATAGTGAAGGCTGAAGAAAGAAAACAACAACAAACGTTGACAATCTTCTGCTCCAAAAGCCAATGAATATGCTTAAATTTATTGAGAATCTGGATGACCTGTTTGATGTAGCTTGTGAAAATGCATTGACAATGATAAATTACGACAAACAACTGCTTCTTCGTGCCCAGTCAAAGAGGCTGTACGGCTGGATGAAGATAACCAATTACTGATGTGAGAAGAAAGCACACGGAACAGCTTCAAGAAAAAGAAAATTTCTTAACATATATGTTGGCTGATGCAATAGACAGTGCAAAGCTGTCTGATCGTAATGTTACATAAGTGCTTAGGGAAACAAGAAAAGCGTGGGTGCTAAAATGAACAGCTTGACTCTCAAGCAAAGTTCCATCCTTCTCAAGTGTGAAGTGACTGGTTCAGTAAAAGCTGAATTCAGACCTGATGTTTCATTAGAAGTCCATGGGAACATGCTTCTTCAAGGTACTAATGAGGCCCAAGCCAAAGCTGCTCATGAATGGGGCATTATAAGTAAGGCCTCTGGCATGTGTTTTGATGTAACAAGCACAAATACAGGCCTGAGAAGAGGATAACACACTCTGCTTCAACAAATCCTATGGAAGGAATTGCCATTTACTTGTACAATCACATAATGGATCTCCATGCTATGGCTGCTTTTGAGACATGATTGAGTTTTACATCAAAAGTCCTACATTTTAAATGACAAAAATCCTTCTGGGATTAAAACCTATTCATCAGCCCTGATGGTTTTAAACCATGTACCAATGAAGATTCACCTTCACAACTCTTTAAAACGAAGAAGAATGACATTTCCTTAACTAGCAAGAATCTTCCTAGGAGACACACCAACTTGTGCAATCGAGTTCAATGTCCCTGGAGCTATTCAGCATCCCAGATGAATTTCATAGGTTTTGCTCTGCCTAAAGATCTCCATGCTTCATAATCATTTCTCACTCAGTTCTCGTGAAGCTAATGGTCTTAAGAATTCTGCATGTTTTACATAAACATTTACTTGAAAGACCATGTAACAGTCCCATTTACCATAACGGGTTCAAAGGAACCAGACCTTCTGAAATCACTACTGAGCAAATCCATCCAAACAACGCAATGGCAGTCATAAAAAACTTCAGCAATTATCTCAGCTATTTATCAGAGGAGCTGGCTACATTATCTCTATATCGATGTTGAGAGTGCAGCCAAATGAGAACTGGTTTTTCCATTACCGCCAAAGAGGATCAAAGCATATGTTCAATGCCTGTCGGAAAAAACACTGGCACACTTTGTCACAAAGCAGTCTCTACAGCTTCTGAAAAACTCAACTTGTCATTCTATATTTTTATGCTAAACCTAAAAATGGCCCACAAGCACCGAGAATATACCAAGTTTTCAATAGCTATAGAATAGCACAGAACTATTGACCCAACATGAAGATAAAACTTAGCACTTGATCCAAGTTGTGGAACAGCATTATTACATGTTCTCAGCCTGGTCATGGAAGTTCTTGAGCAATACATAGACACACATAGAAACAATGTTTACTTCCAATCTCAGAAATTGAGTTTGAACTTTTTTCATTAAATATAGATCACTTAAGAGCATTGAACTACCTGTAAATACATTCTTATTTTTTTTTCTGTAGTGTTTATATACCAAAAGAAACTAAGTTATGGGTATACCGTAGACAGATCAAAATACTTATTTTAAAAAATAGTGCCTACCGTGTTGCCTAAAGAAAATTTCCAAAAAAGTCCAGGAAATTATAGCGCATTACAAACAACAGTAATCTTACACACAAATTACCATCTTACTAAAATATAAGGATATTTCCATTACACGATGGATTCCTAATGCCCTCCAGCTCAAGTATTTTGAAAAAATCAAGAAGAAAAAATGTCTGAACATTGGCACACTAATATGTGTTGAATAATGTAAACAAGGATATTGCAAATTTCTTTCAATTGCTACATCGAAAAATTACACAAAGACTTGTTATACATGACCAATACCAATATTTAAGCTGAGGCCATGCACCAAAGCTGTACATTGCACCACAAATTCTATGCAAAGCGTAACCATACATTATTCATGACAAGGCTATGATTCGGAGCGCACAAGGATCACTGAATCTTAGCATAACACCCCAGGTCCACTGCGTACAATAAACCCGTTCTAACATTACTTTTAAGGTCATAAATCTACCACCCACCTGTATGGATGGTCCAGGTAGTGAGAAAGTGTTGCCTAAATATGCAACTGAATATTTAATAACAAAAACATGCTGCACTTGGCACCCCTCAGCTATTATGCTTCCAAACTCAAGTGACTGCTAACGAACTCAATGCAATTCTTAGATATTCATCTAATTTTTAAAAAAACAGAAGAATGAATCAAAGAGATCTAAGAATTATTCAACTTAACATTGATCCTGTTTTAAAAACTCCAGCAACAAAAAAACTCAGGGAAGGTGGTAGAAAGTACACAGCCATGCAATGCATGCCAAGGAAGCATACCAAGAAGCATGCCTATTTAACTATTACGGTGACCATTAATAACGGCCTGCACCAATAATATATCTTACATTAATAACATATCAGCATATCATGAATGACAACAAAGAACCAGTAGCATCTGAAGATCATTGGATGAGAGTACAAAGCCTCCCAAACCTTCTCAACTAAAAGTAAATAAGTCTAGAGAAGCAGAAAAAGAACATGATCAAAACGTTGAAATTTTATGATGCCCACGAGGTAATATTTAAAGTTGTCACATTGACAAAGCAAGAAAAACCAACAATATCAGCGTATCACGAAAGACTAAAAGGAGCCAGTGAAATCTACAAGTCATTGGATGGAGTATTTCCTCGTCCCAAAGCTTCCTAACCAAAAGTTAATAATTCAAGAAAAGAAGAAAAAGATGATGAAAACGTCGAACGTCAACGATGCCCTAATAAGAGGTAATAGGTAAAGCTTAGAAGTAGAGGTAGATACATCATCAAACAAAGACAAGTCTCGAAGAGGATGACGAAAAGCCCAATGTATACACTTAAAGCGTAGGAGCTCTTTGACTGCCAATAAGAATAACATACTAAAACAGTCCTGGTGTTTGCGCCTCAAACAAATAATATTTTATTATATCAAGTTATGAATTTCTCAACAAACAATAACGGGAGAAGGGAGAAATTACCAAACTATCACGCAGAAATAATCTTCCCAACCGAAAAAAGCAGAAACACAATAACCAAAGACACCCACAAAGCGCTTTTCTTTACCAAATATTAGACGCTGGAGATACAAACACCAAATGTTTGTGCTAGGCACGTGTTGTCCATCGACAAATTCGGTACTTCCAGGAAAGCACGCGTTACACTGGTCGTCTATTCATCCTGACACACTCTTAACTAACCAGTTAGCTGTAGCCACAAGGCAATAAAAGGAGTGGGAAACAAATTATGCATGGTTGCTCATACACAAAGAAATTTTTTAGCTTGCTCGGCTAAATATTGCACCAGTAACATGACCACGGGCTTTTACCTCGTGACTCGCGAAAAAAACAACAACAAATGTTTGCTCGGCAATTCTTCATGTTAAATAAACAAACAGCAACCGAGCATGCTGTGGGGGTCCGATGTCCTGGGATACCCGAGTGTCCAAGTAATTGGCTTAAAAAAAAAACGTGAAAAAGGGGGAAAAGGGTTTCACGAAAGCCTTGGGCAATTAACTAAGTCGCAAGGCATTCACATCAAGGGGAAGAGTCAAGGAGAATTGTCGGTACGTCAGTTTTCCTCGGCAGTGTTCTGGAACTGTAGCAATTGGTTAAGGTTTGAAGTGGATATGGACGCCGTAATTGATGATTTCACTTCACTGTCCTAATCAACAATTCATTGACTTTTACCCGTTTCTACGGAAAAATCGTATGTAAAGGGGATCTGGCGCCAAAGTACATGTCCGTGAGTAACGAAGGGCATGACTTCTTGTAGAGAGAGATTTCGTGTGCCAGTATCGCGCAAGAAAATATTTTATGAGCTATGTAACGCCACACAAAGTAAGTAAAGAAACGCAGCGTTGTGAAAACATATGCAGTTGCACGTTTTATCAAGAAATCTAGTACCCTGAATTTCATCAGAATTTCACCAAAAAATGCTGTAACGGACAAAATCAATCTTTGCAAGCTTGAGGTTCACAAGAAAGGCCGAATACGAGAATCTCTATTTGTGAAGCCACCTTAATTGACGGAACAAGTCGAGGCTAACTTTTCTTCGATAAAGAGGCCTTAGGCAAGGATGTAAAACAGCAATTTGACTGTGATTGTAAATTATTCATGTTCAAATGTTTTAAGATAGTCTTACTATGAGCTTACAACAAGTATACTTGGATTAAAAAGCTAACTCTCAATGGGAAAATCATAGGCGTGTTGGTGATGGTACAAAGCATATGCGTAGTGCCGGCGACGGCAAGTTAGGTAAAAGATGACTAGTCAAAATGGTGAGATGTCGCTCACCTTTGATCTGTGGTGAAGTTTTCATACTTGATGTCATAAATGTGTGGAATCAAATGCCCCGTTCAAGACTGGGCAGAAAGCATGCTAGAACACGTTCAAACACAGACCACAGCGATCTTGAGGTCACTAAGAAGGAGCCCACAACAAGAGGGCAAGCCTCGAGATCGCTGCTCTTAGATCACTCATGCGGGACTACGCATTACGAACGTAGGGAACTTTACCCACATAATTAGGGGTCTTGGTGAGAGATTACCACCTTTCCTTTGAGTTTTCTAATTGAAAGGTTTCTCGCCCCACGCCACTTGAGTGCATGTATACTGCGACGTTCTTTTATTGTTGCAAGACTCCCTGGCTATGGATGGCAAGGCTCCCTTCACATACACTGCCTAAGCAGGCAGCACAATAATGATGGACTGATTCAAGTTCTGGCACTTCACAAAAATCTCACATGAGGTGTTGCAGGACTATGAAGTAAAGTACGCCAAAATGGAAATCCTGCTCTGTAAAGTTTAAGATTGACATGTCAGCTAGATGAAATACCATATCGAAAACGGGCTTTGGGGAAATCTTCATCCTCATGCAGATTTGAAACGGTCTTCTTAGATCCTAATTCGTACGGTGACAAACAAACAATCAACGCACGGGATAAAAGCAATCGCTCGTGTGGACAAAGAAAGAGATTTTATCCCCTCCATTTTCAAATCCTCCCGGACCAAAATGTTGGATTAAATCAGCGCTGCTCTTATGACGAGGTTGAGGAATCATGATGAACATAATAACGAATCGCACAGATTCGGGCTACGCCACTCGCATGAATCAAGATGCGACTCCCCTAAATAGCCCATGCATCACCCAATTACGAAAGA
This sequence comes from Craspedacusta sowerbii, assembly GCA_003687565.2. Classification (NCBI taxonomy): domain Eukaryota; kingdom Metazoa; phylum Cnidaria; class Hydrozoa; order Limnomedusae; family Olindiidae; genus Craspedacusta; species Craspedacusta sowerbii. The sequence goes on along the minus strand of QQSS02160845.1, from coordinate 3,092 downwards.
AAGCGCTGTAATATCCAAAGGCTTTGTATTGCATATGGGAGGTTTATCACGACGGTCCATTTTAGTCGCGTATGGATATGAACGACACGTATCGTTCGTACACGTTCGCTACCGATTCTACTAATTTTCTCCACCAACACAACCAAAGTCATTGAAAGCACCAATACCATCGAAAAACGATTTGCTCCGAGAAACCACTCGATTGATGATGACTCCGATCAAATGCCGAGGAGCATATATTCTGATGCCCTGCAATCTAATAATAATTCAATTTTTGGCGGCCGGGGTGTCGATAATGTTGCACAACAGTAAAGCACGGTTAATGATGGGCGTGTATGTTGCTGGTATTCTAATGGCAGTCTTTGACCATGTTGTGTCTCCGTACTGAAGTAATTTTACAATTATGCGGCACAAAGGCATCGCTTGCTTGTCAGGGGTATCCGCACTCATTGCTATTTTACGAGCACTTATTCTTTTGAAATTGCATTTTAATTAGGGTCCCAAAATTTATATTCGGTTTCTGCACAACTCGACAACAACACCAAGAATCTACTCGAGACCACTGGCATTCTCTGCGATTTATCTAGGCCACACAACACAAAGAACTACTTCTCCACAATGCCCTTGCAAGGGCAAGATGGCCAGAGAAAACAGAAGAATATTGTTGTAAGAGGGGTGGACAAACTGACAAGCCTCCTCATCTTGGAATTTATGTCACCAGTTCTAAAAAAAATACCTTCTTGTTCGTCGTCTAAGAATTCCATTCTGAAACTTTTGGTATACTTCCGTTCAATAAAATCTCAATTGCCTGCTGTACGGATTTCCCGGTTGGCAGATTTCTAATGGTTTCAAATAAGAATGTCCCATCTGTTCGACTGCCGTTTGGCAGACAATCAGTCGATTATTACTTGACCTTGACTGTGGTTCCAGACAAGCGCTTGCACAGAGAAGCAGTACAGCTGGGGGTTGGTTGTCAATGCTGCGGGGCCATCTTGAAGTTTCTCGGTAGTGGGTAGCACGTGGAGTTTGGGATAGCCATGGCGGGAGTTACTTATAGCGGTTCAAGACATACGATCCGATGCTTGGCTTGTAGTTTTGTAGAGACGAATTGTTGGCGGGAATTTCATATCTTCAAAAGCATGTGCATTGCGCACGTAAGATGAGCACCATGTCTGAGAAAATCGGGGCCAGAAAAAAGTTTTTTTAAAGCAGAACAAGACAAATTTCTTCTAACTACACCTTCTTTGAACACTTTTCATTACATTTTCACGAGCTTTTCAGACCCTACCTTTATTCCTCATGCACAGACATCCGCCCCTAAACGAAACACGTAAACAGGAACCTCAGTTTGGATCTATCTAGTTCGCCGCAGCCAAGGTCTTGGTTATGTACCCCACTGACCTTAATAGTCATTTAAGTAGTGATTAATTATGTTAATCCGTCGAAGAAGTGCGACGGTCGAAGACCACCAGTACTCAATCTTTCATATGCCACCTTGAATGGCTCGTTGCCATAGAGTTTCTATTCTCGTTGCCTACATGCAGTTGGCAAAGCGTTTGCGTTCATGTCAGTGTCGTTCCCATGGTGATGTGAACTCTATGCCCCAGCGGGGTACCCGTAGATGAGCGACACCGTAGATGAGCGACAACATAACAATGGTTCCCAGTGATCTAATCTCGTTTTTTTAAACCGCAAATTACCTGTTCGGACGCTTGGTAAATGAGTCGGCTCGCAATTAGCTTCCTGACCGAGACATCGGCACGTGACCTTGACTAAGAAGCTTTCTAGTACGGAGGGAAGTGCGTTCTGGACCGACGAACGAGAACACACGAAAAGACCAATGTTCATCAACAGCTGATGTAGTAGAGTTATTTTGTTTTCGAGTTCTGAAAATATTTAAGGTTATGTCTAAGAGAGTTTCAAGGGCTGGAAGAACAAATTGTCTGGGCAACCCAACTATCTAGAAGCGATATTGTAAAGGCTAGATATCCTTAGTCTCCTAGCCTTGTCAAATATGGCTTGTTTTGCATCTACTAGAGATTGATAGGCTACGCAAGTTGATTAAACAGGTAAGACTGCTTCACATTATTGACAAGTAGATAACAAATTTATATGGTGCTTCATAATATTTAAAGAAAGTTTGAAAACCATCTGAGGTTTCATCGTCAATGCTTATGTAAAAATTAACACTATTATAATACTCTATAAATATGATATTTGTTTACCTATTCAACCTTAAATCTACGCATGCGAAAGGTTTTTGTGAGTCAGGTGTTTAGACCCTTTTCAAGTCACCATGGAATGTTACTCATGGCCAAGAAGAAACGAATATGTAAAATGTGTAACAATCCATGTGTTTACCTAGAGACATGCATATGTGATTGATCAATTTTGGTGAAACTGGTGAAAATATATATGAGGATTAGCCAAAACAAGGAAGGCATGTTCAGGAGCAATTGCATGGTGGCAACATGATTGGATTGTCTGAATAAAAAACATGCAATGGCTAATAGACTGAACCAAAGCCAAACCATTTTCACATAAGAACAGCATTTCAAACATAAAATAACAGAGTAAAATAAAACTAAGTAAACATAAAATAATAACATAATCACTTGAATTTGTGCTAGAGAAAAGTAACCGCAGACAATAACAAAAGGACAAAAAACAGACGGATAAGGGGGGACAAATTAATCTTAAGACACACTGTTACCTTTTCATATTTTTGGACTGAAATGGAGCAATACGTGTCATTCGCAAGAACATCATCCTCACTATCAGGTTATCTATTTTTTATGGCTTAGGCTTGGATGTTACAACGATTGTATGACAACTGCAAGGCAATCTAGAACAATCGAGCATAAAAAAAACAGTTTCATGTATTGGTACCGCTTGACAATTAGGTTGCTAATTGCAAGTCTAGGAGGTCCATTTAGAACTCTATTGTATCTGCTTTTATTCTCCTGATTCTGCTAAAATTTGTTTGAAGGTCTGCTAGCAGACATACTCCAACATAACAGATCTACCAGCAGGTCTTTAAACTGGCTCCGCAACGTCAAAACAACGAAAGCAGATTTAGTCATCTGCTTTTG
>QQSS02160734.1:0-15500 GCA_003687565.2 Craspedacusta sowerbii | reverse complement strand
TATATATATATACATATATATATATATATATATATATATATATATAGTGCCTCATTAATATTTTCAGTTCTATTATATTGTTTTTCATTCTATATATATATATATATACATATATATATATTTACATATAATAATATTAAATATTTTATAAAATTTTAAAACAATATAGTACAAATTCTGAAAATTTATAATTTCGATTTTCTCAACGCAGCAAATTTGAGACGATCATTCGCCTAAACATGTTTACTATTTACTCAGCACGATGAAGATAGCTCACTATGCTACATATCTTCCACTGGACATGCAAAAATGCCATTTTCTTAGCAACTGCGCTAATTCTTCAAAGTTATCACTTCTAATCCACAAACGAGGTCATGGTTCGGTGGCGAGAACCACGAAGCGCTAATGGTGCAAAACTTTGAGGTGGCAAAGCGGGGCGTTGCAATTTCCTGACCACTGGGATGTCAAATATTTCACAGCAGAAATTCTTTAATCATGTTTGTCTTGTTATGCAATGCGTGGCAAGAGTGAAATTCAAGATATTAAAGAACAACAAAATCTTACCTTTTTTGCACGTTAATTTTACATAGCTTAGAATTTATAGCTCTGGTATGTGATCTCACACCCTTTTATCCGTTCGCCATAAGCAGCGCGTCAACGCAGCAACCCACCACCTCTAAGCCGTGCTCATATATGTCTCTGTCATTGCAAATTAGCTGTAAGGTCTTCTGCACTGCAGATCCCTAGCAACAGTGCAAAATTAAGCTGAAGACCAGCTGCCATCAAATAGCCTTATCGAAAAAACCTCGTCGTCTCAAGGTCGTTATATCGGTATGAACAGAATGCCTCTGATTTTAGAAACATCACTTTAGTCAGAAAAATTGCAGAATTAATGCGCTTTGCGGAAGCGAAAAAAGGTCTACGCAATAAGGCCCTAATCAGACAAGGCTCGCCTGCTCACGTACCCAAGCTATTTCTTGGTCAACAACTCTATTACCTGCATCATAACACGTTACTGAAGCCATCTTAACATGTCTTATGCTGCTTAACCGGATCGAAAAGCCCATTTAGGTGACGATACTTCGAGAAAAACACATATCCGCCTAGTGATGCGCTGAGCTGGTGACAGTCATGGCCATATCTTACATCTTTAGCACTTATCGTATTACGAATCAATTATCCCAAGATGCCTAAACGGAAATTTTAAGAAGAAACCCGTTTAAGATAGTAAATAATATCAAATATATAGAAATATATTAAAAGTTATTAGAGATAGCACTGATGATGGCTACAGAAGTGAACGAAACGTTTGCTTTTCGCTTTTTGCACTGACTTTTTCAATAAGAGAAAACTTATAAAAAATAAACATGTAAACAAATAAATATATAGATAATAATGAAACACTTAAAAAGCATGCTTTTCTTTGTTTCAAATAACCTAATCGCATCTCCGTGCATATCATATCCTTCCCTATTTGTTCCTTATACCTCGCATTGAATTTCAAAATACGCCAAAGCATCGTTTAACTACTTTATTCGTTTTTAGATTTCCGTTTTAGGATTCCGTTTTTAGCCGGAGCTGGTCTTTTATTCTCCTATCTTCATACAATTTTTTTGTTTGTTCTTTTATTATTTACGTTTCATATTCTTATAATGTGGTTACCATGCCCTTCTTCTATTTGCAACACCAGAAAGCACGAATTTTTGCTTTTCTTCTTTGTTCTTTTCTTTACATTTGCATTTCAAGGTATGTCAGCGATGATTAATCAAAGTAGCGCGAAACATTGCATGAAGGTGTTCAAGCAACCTTCAAACACCCTAGAAAGATGAACTATTCGTCTGAGTCTAGCCTCCGTATTGTAGGAAAAAAAACGGAGGGATCGAAATGAAGTCATCAATGATTTGCTAGCACATGGAGGTGTTGCTTGTGGCAGTGAAATACCAAAGTTGAAGGGTTTGCAGCTAAGGCGAACGTGATTAGATGTTAAATACAATACGAAGCTTTTGAAAGCCATAGTTAGGCATAATCAACCATAAATAATCATGACAAAGCCTAATAATAAAAAAGTTATAATTCAAATGCTTTGATTAAAGTATTATAAAATTTTATCATTGAGACCAAGCTCATGTCTTGTTATGGCCCAAAACTACTCTGATGAAAGTTTATCAACACTCACTATGTTGCAAATAGACTCCTACTTTATTTAACATAAAATTTGCTGGTAGGAAATTTGATAAACGTTTTGGTCATATGCCAGGAGCATGTATGCAACAATGGTGTTGTCCGATTTGAGATGCACCGACGTTCAGACTTTCTCCTTTCGCGAGCGTCATTAATCCTGGATGTCAATAATAAATCAAAATGTTCAACATCTCTTCCACTAACCTTACAGCGGAGACTTTTCTACTTGGCAAGCAATCATCACTCTATTTCGCCACGTTTGATATTAATCATGATCTTTCGGATATAAGCCCATTGGGTTTCAATTACACAAGGTTTCAATTGCCAGTCCCATTAAAAGCTATTTTTAGTATGCATTGCGCCTGGTCCTACTCTTCCAAAAAAAAAAAATAAATAAATACGATGCCCACCTTGGTGGGCTAATGGGGTGGCCTGTTGATCGTTGAATGGCTGACATGTTTATTCAAAAAATTGCAAGCAGGTGTTTCTGATTGTCCTACTTGCTATTTTCGTAGCAAGCATTCTCTTTGGCACCTCCTTATGCCCAATCATAGATGCAACTTCGGTTCTTCATTGAAGGCGACTACCAACTTGCAAAGTGCTGTATTTTCAGAACATATTCTTCAATTATCGATCTGGTCAAGAGCAAAGATAACAAACGGAATTATTTCTCAGAAAATTTTGCATGTCCGACAGACTAGAATTAAGTCGATTTGGAGGGTTGGAAATTTCAAGCAAAATTTAGTGGGACAAGTTACCAAGCGGCTATTCCGCGTTCGATGAATGAATGTATTCGTTTAATGAATATAAGATTTGCTCTCCCTAGCATGCCATGTATTCTCCGAAAAGTTACTGGAAAGTTGCCGCCAAAATTTTGCTTGCTTTTAAAGCTTTTTGTCCTGTTCTTCGGGAAAGTTCCTTGCCACGAATCATTTCTTTGTCAAAGAAACGAATTTGCTTCGTTAACCCTCCGTCTCCCATTTAAGCCATCAGTAATGCGAAGGGGTTGACGAGATGCTTTCTACAAAAGGGGAGATCTTTCTAAATTGCAAGAAGTGGCAGTTACATCAAAGTAATGTCCTTGTAGCTGAACAATTGATAGAAGAATGCATTTATATTCAGAATCTAATATTCAAATATCACGTACTCAATCTTAGCTTTGCTTTTGGAATGATAGGTCCAAATAGCGGTGCCTATCATATGGAAATAAAACAGAATATATCACTCGCGCAACATTCTCAACTCTAGGACAATAGGTAATGGAAAGCGTGAAGACTTCTCGCATAGTATGGAGTTTTATCCTAACAACATCCGAGACAGAGTGCCACATCAAGCATGGACTTGTGTGCAAGAACTCGTAGCGATGGCGTTTTATGCTGGCATTCTTTTTGCTTCCTTCCGAGATTCTGGATGCGATTATGTACAGTATGAGGCATTCTCATTGATCAAAAACTAGTGCACTATGACCGATCGGATATCGATCTTCATATATGAAATTATATCGTTAGATATCCATGTCATTAATACGCAGTCGCAAAACAGAAAACATGTGACAGCAGAATTCAGAAGTTATAGCTGGGTGGCCTCAGCAAAGATGGCTCAATTTTCAATTATGCGTTGCAGGCTTAACTCACTTTACGAATTGCTACTGCAGAATTCTTTTTCGATCTTTTCTTTATAAATCGTCAAGGAGAAAACAAAATGCATCTGTGATTGGGTACCAGCCTCACGATGCCTTCGAATAAAATAATTCCTCATCAAATAGGATTCTTCATCCCTTATTCGCCAACAACACGAACTTAAAAGCTGGTTCGAGTCACTTGTGCTCTGATACAAGAGTGACTAATTTATGATAGTTTGAGAGAGTTCTAGAAAGTTATGGAAGTTTCTTAGAAGTATGGAATATTCTTGAAATTTCTCTTATCTTTCGGGCAATTTTAGCAGTCTCGGAAGACTTCAGATGAATGTTCAGTATTTAATGTGAGTCGAGAACAGTCTCGAAATTTTTTCCAATTATCGTTCCCTTGGTCACAGAAGCAAAGCTGTTTTGGTTAACAGTGATTCTCTATTTACTTTCTTCAAAAATGGTCAGGAAAATACCCTTTCAGAGGACAAAGGAAAAATGAAAGCTAATTTTTTTACATACTTAAATACCTAACAAGATATATTACATTACATATTTGGTTAACCGATCGACTTTCAAGCAGATTCGAGCCAATGAAGAATATCTGGTGCCCATAGTTCCTTAGTGAATCTAAGTTATGATTCCTGACGCATTCTCAACTGCCTAAAGCAACAAATAACTGACAGACACCCATGCTTTTTTTTTTTGAAAAAATTAATTGCACAAATATGTCACCAACACACCATTTTAAAGTCATTTCAAGCTCCTGAGACTTTCTGTAATTGCTTCCTTCCTTGTAAATAAGCTATTAGCTCCTCGAACATGATCTCACGAAGAGCATCCGATTCTATGTCCATCAGCCCGATGAGATGATCCGTCTTTCACATCGATATGCAAAGCTTTTTCTTCATCAGTTACTGAAAGCTTCACTTGATTATGTGTGACTTTTTTTATTTATTTTTATGCGTTTAGTTACTAAAAACATTCACAGTAAAACCTATGACGCAATAATTCGGACGTAATAAGCAAAATACTTAAGTAAATCAGACGCCCCACGAGGCGAAGATTTAATAATGATTTAAATGAAAATGATTTAAATAATAGTACGCAAAAACCAAATCTAGAATTATATTGGCCGGGAATAGCAATCAACCATATTAGGAAAATCTCGTTTTATCTCTTATGAACATGATGATTGCAAAGAACATGTTTCAAGTGACCTCATTATCGCGCTAACAATGACCAAACTGCAGTATTCTGAATATTACATCGAGTAGTTTCAAGTAAGTTGGTAAATTGAGTGACAAAAGCAATGCATTAGAGCAAGAAATGAGTGTTTTCTTCAACGGTGTCGTATGAAATTAAGCGATCGGGTTTCTTGATATCTGCAAACATTATGCAGATATTCACGTGATTGTGTGAATGGATCCCAAACTGGTAGCTGAATAAAATTTCCGAATGGAGATTAATTGGAGAGGAACGTCTCCTTTGTCAAAGTGGGGTCTTATAAACGACTGAAAATTAGTTATAAGGCTATCTCTCGGAACATCATTTTGTAGGCTACGGAGTAAGGCATTATTTCGCACTTCCGAGACATCGATGATTTAACGCTCTCCCTAAAAAGCGGCGGTTCTGACGCATTCTTTAAGCCATTCCAAAATTGACGGAAATAAAAACAACGGTCGGATCAATTTCCTTGATTATCAAACCGAATGTGAACATGCTCGATTGCTAGCGCATGAATGCCCTCAATGACAGAATTTTTCATTTGTTGTCATCTTCATTTGAAGCAATTTTTGTAACAGGACAAGTAAATATGTCATATCATTGAATTGGAATCCTTGGCCAGTGTAATTTATCCCAAACTTCCTTCCATAATCTTTCGTGGTAAAGGCTTTGATCATTTTGGTAGTCTAAACTGTTCTCGACAAAAGTTTGATGTTTGATGTTGAAGTAGCTTAAACAATTCATGATGGACATTTAAGGAATGGGTCACGGAAAATGGGTTAGGATTTAATTTAGAACTGTTTACTGCTCATCCCAATCATCAAGTAACATGTGCTTTTCAAAGGTAATAATGTCTTGGAATGATTGCGCTACTTTTTTGAAATATTTTTAGTGCAATGTTGTTCATTGAGTCGCTTCACGGTGGCATAATGATTTGTAGAATCAGGCGCTTGCTCGGAAAGACTCGTGTTGCAGTTATTGCTAGTGCTATTATAACCGATTCAAATTACGAAAAATATGTTTGCATTTATGGTCAATTCTCTCATCCATTGCGGGTACATATCAGAGAAAAAGTTACAGAGATCTTCAGACACTATTTGTTTTTGAAAATTCTTATTTTTAATATTTATAAATATTCACGTATAAATTTTCCCCTTCGCTCAAACAGTAGAAAATAAAGAAAATAATAAGAGCTGCAGTGATTGATCATAATAAGGCATTTTTTCATCTTCATTTGTGATGATTTGAGGTTTTTCATTGGCTTTACGTTCAACTTTAGCGTTAAGATTTTTATTCCCAGAGCGAAACTGCGTTGACTAATAACGATGTTATTGTTGTAGTTAATGACTTTGCCAATGCTCAGATTCATGTGGCTAGGTAGCGAGTATACACTCTAGCCGACGCTTAAGTTAACCTCGTCACTAGCAGAGGATAACGCTTTCTGGTATCGTGAGTTATCTTCCAACATATCCGCTTGCCGCCTGATACGACCTTGAAGAGTTTGTATGAAAATCGTCTAAGCTTCTAGAATTTCCGCACCTTTTTCAATAATGCTTGGTCGGGTGCTTGCTTTACTTGTTATTTTTAAAGAGATATGACGGAATGCTCTCCGATATTTTCGTCAAGCCTGCCCTTGCAAGAACGATTTTGTTATCAGATATCCACCCAGAAAATATGCTCACAACAATAGGGATTGAAATCTTTTACTGTTGGCAAAAGTCCTCAAGTTGCTTAACGATTCGTCTGATGGTGTAAATGACATGAAAACGATGTATGGATCTAATCATGGTATTACCTGATAGGAACTGTTTGGTAGAGACATCGCTCGCCGACGCGCGACAATTTGGAGCAAACCGAGGTAAAATTAACGTGTGACATGAATGCATTAGATCCATCAACATGTCTTAACGACGGCATTCCAATATAAAGGCCAAATTATTCAGGCGACCTGTCAAGAAAATCTGAAGAATGTTGTAATCATTTACAAAATATTGTTGGATTTGTCATATCATGCAAGTTTAAGGACCATTTCCATAATCCTGCAGTAGGTCTTTCGAAACTAATCTAGTCCTCACTTCGCTTTGTGATGAACACTAGTAAGTGGCTTAGGAGTACAAGAATAACTTGGAAGGTTTGGTCTAGACAGATTACGTCATTATACCCATATATGGACGAAAGGTAAGATGAATGGAAGGCTTATCGTGATTTGGGATACTCTTTAATATTCAATTTCATGCTTGAAGATTTACTTTTCGATCGAGAAATGCCAATTCATATAGAATACAAATAAATATAAAAGATTTATATTACGATCGATAATATTGGTGGGAAAAGTGGATGGACCTTTCTTTTCCCATCCATACAAAGGTAGTTATAAAATGATAACCATTTTCAATAATGAAATACGGCATTAAACTTCTCGCCATTCCTAACAACTCGCCGCGAAAAAGGATCTAGGCAAAACTGATCGTCACCATAATCCAAGCACTATAGATTAGAATCAGTCACGTCTCGTTCAGCTTCCCAATATTGGACAAGATAACCTCCTGATTGTGTTCCAGGTACGGTACATCCAAATCAAATCTGTAGTTGATATGGAATTGAATTCAAAAGTAGAGACAGAAAGTACTATAGTTTACAATATTGTTAAAGCTGTTATCAAGCGATTAGCAGTGAAGTTCAAAGGCAACGAAATCATATGGGTTAAGGATAAAGATATATTTGAATGCCTTAAAGATACGTAGAAACCGTCTAATGAAAGAAAGTATGCCATTAGCCAAGTCGCCAGAGTAACGAAACAGACAGTAGTTGTACCAACTCTCGGACAAAGAGACACCGCCATGGTTGCGTGCAAAAAAAAAAAACTATCCTCTTGATATAGAGCGACACGGTTTGGACACGAAATTTCAATGCCCCAGGGCGTTCTCTTTAAGCAATACTCATCCTTTTTCAAAATGAAAGTGATTTCAATCGAGAAATATCCAGATTTTATAATCCTAACATGTAAGACGTATCAACAATCAACGAGAAGAAGTCCATCCAGTTGCTTTCAGAAGGTAAATGGTTAGATTTTCGGACCATAGATGAAAACTCTTTAAATGAACAGGTAGAAGAATACACAAAGAGCAGAATCAGAAGGTCTACTATCAAAAATTAAAAAGAAAGCAGAAAATGTTAGATTCTGACACTTGATTGTGGACGCTCAACTGAGTTTTTAACATACAGGTATTTTCTATATTTAAAAATAATAGAATTATTGAAAGAAGCGCATACAGCATTATTTTCATTATTTGTTACTCAATCTATCTGTGAAAAAAGAGAAAAGGCGTTGCCACCTCTCAACAGTGTAAGTAAGAACTATTTTGATGATATCATTATTATTAGTCCAAGACTCACGTACGATAACGTACAAAAATACGTCGAGAATGGTTGTGGAAAAGGTCGTCTGACATAAAACTCGAAAGCTTCATGACCAGATCGATAGACTAGGTCAGTCATTGGCCGTACATAAAACTTTGTTTCTAATTGATGATATAATTGCTGAATAACCACTTGAAAAGTGGAGAAGTCCATGGTAGGACTCGGCTTCATCAAGGTTTCATTGATGCAGAGCTTTAAGTGCTTTTTAAAATTGTATCCAAAGAGTAGAACTTATTTTAGCGATCGCCTGTGAAGTTAACGAGGAGATAGGCACAGATTCCGATTTAGCACAAGCAAAGCAAGAGTTTAAAGCAAGAAAGTTTGAGTGAGCGATTCTAAGAGCAGAACGTCAGAATGTTTTTTTTTTAAATATGATGTTAGCGTTGCTATTGGTGATGGTGAAGAGCCAGAAGCTTTCCCGGATGCTCAGTCCATCGGTCTTCATCGTCCAGCAAATGAAACCAGTCGTCGAATGTTGGTTGTATAAGTGATGTAAGATTGATGTAAGAGTGATGTAAGAGTGATGTAAGAGTGCTGTAAGACTGCTGTAAGACTGCTGTAAGAGTGATTTAAGAGTGTTGTATGAGTGTTGTAGGAGTGTTGTAAAGAGTTTTGTAAGAGTGCTGTTATGGATATGTGAGAGTGATGTACAATTGTTGCAAGAAGTTCGGTTTGTCGCGTCTAATTTCTACGATCCTTGCATTTGCTTTTCGCAAAGAAGATATACGTTACTCTAATAAAAGTGGAAGTAGAAGCGCGATGGAAGCGTCGCTGGAAAAAAGGCGTAAGCTTCTGACCTGCTCTCTTATGGGAAGCAGCAAAATATACCCGGAAAAGCTTTACCCAGAAGGAGACATCAATACCTGACAGAGAAAGAAATTGACCCACAGCGAGTGCTATTTGAAAGCAAACTCTTTTTGACAAGGGCCAAATTTTCTGCAGCATGCTTGTTTTTCAAAGTGCCGAGCCAAAACTAATACTCAAGCGATTTCGAAGAGGATCCTTATCCGACTACTGTATTGCAGCGCTTGACTTCTAACCGGTGCTATAGATTTGGCTCAATTTTGGCTCTAATTTCGGTTAGATCCCTGGTAGAGATGACACTAAAATTATACTATTAATGAGATTCAAGATTCAAGATTCAAGATTCAAGATTCAAGATTTATTTTCACATGTAGAAAACAACAGTACATGGTCAAATAAAATTACAACATTCTGCATGTGAAACAGGACTCCTCACTAGCAAAGCTAATCGGATTTGAGGAGCCCCCCTCAAGACTTTGTGCAAAAAATCGCAAGTCGTACGTCTAGTAATCGTTATGCAAAAGTAGTAAGTGAAAATCTCGCGCATTCAGATCACTACCTCGGTAGCCAAGAAATTACAAAAACACAATAAGCACACACACAAAAAAACGAGATAACCACCCTCAAGATGAATTTGGTTACATAGTGGATCTAGCAGGCGCTATCTCTGTTGTTTAGGTTAGTACTTCCCCGTAAATAGTGGATGTAAAGCTAAGCTTATCTTAGTAGTGATAATTGCAAAACTTCGGCATTTCGTTCCGTTGAAAACACTTAAAGGAATTTATTTTAGTCTCTTTGAACTTACATAGCCTACGGATGTCTAAATACTTTTTAAACAGCGATTTCGTGAGATTTAGATCTACGTTTATTAAAAGAATATTATTAAATAAACTTGGCCCGGAGTGTCTTAGCGATCTATCTCCATATTTAACTGTTCGTATATAAAGCGTGAGGAGTGCTTTGTGCCCACTACTACGCGTAGACCTATCGTGGGTTTTAAAGTAGAAGAGACTTTGAAGTGACAGGGGAAAATCACCCTTGTTCCAGTCATATAACAGGAGATATATATGCAACTGAATTAAATCTTCTAGCTTCAGTATATTCAGTTGTGCGAATAGCGGGGATGTTTGTTCATTGTAATGGGAGCATGTAATAACTCGAATTACTGTTTTCTGAATCATGTATAGCCGCCGAAGGTCGCATTTACTGGCATAACCCCATACGAGACATCCGTAGGCTATGTAAGCTTGAAAGAGACTAAAATAAATTCCTTTAAGTGCTTTCAACGGAACGAAATGCCGAAGTTTTGCAATTATCGCTACTGATCTATTTAATTTCTTTGCAAGCTCGTTTATATGAGGCCTCCAAGTAAGAGACGAATCAATAAGCACTCCCAGATAGTTTACCTTACTGGATAAGAACAAGTTGGCGCCTGCAAACTTAACGGTAAGTCTAATGTCAGCTTTTTTTGCGGCGGCATAAAGAGCACCACATCCGTCTTTTTGGCGTTAAGAGACAAACAGTTAACACACAGCCAGTCGAAGACATTTCCCAGTTCGGTTTTTATCGACTTTCGCATAATTTTTACAGAGCGATATCTCAACAGGATATTAGTATCATCTGCGAAATGATGCGCTATGGAGACTGAAAGGCAGTGTTTAAAATCATTAATATATATTATGAATAGTATTGGGCCAAGAACTGAACCTTGTGTGACTCCGTACGTTATATCCGTACGTTATATGAGAATGAGCAAACAAACAAATAAGTGACGTCAATAGATCCGAAAAAACTAGCAGCGGGAAAGAGACTGGCGACATGCATTTGCAGGAAACATGCAATTCTAACGCCTTTGGAGCGTTGTAGCGAAGTTCTTCTTTTGTATAATCTTTGAAGCTGGAAGCTATTTTACACCTAGAGCGCAGTCCCACGAATCTCAAGACGCTAAAACGGAGTTGGAGACTCCAAGTAAAAATAATATTGTCTTCGAATAATAAAAATGAATCAACTAAATCCATCTAACAGCATTATAAAGCCATGGATTCAAAAAGCATAGTCAATGATTTGTATCAAGCTTCTTTAATAAGTGTTTTCGCTGTTGGGTACTCGATTTTAGTCATGAGCATTCTAAAGGTTGCATCGCCATTGATCCCAAACTTCGACTTGGAAAGTCCAGCAAAACAGGCAGCAGCTATTGTGGGAATGAGTGAGATGACGCACGAGTATATATTAGCATGTAATAACAAATAGCAATGAGTATAGCAATGATGAATGGTGTAATGTCAGTAAATTCGGTTGTCTTTACAGGAAGTTCGTCTTACATTTCTAAGTCATCGAAGAATTTATTTAGCATTTATTTTTCTTTCAAGATTGAAGGCGCAACGACGAAGCAATAGAACAGCTTCAATTTATTTGGAATAGGAAGAGGCAGCCGAGGATGAATTATATCAAAGAACAAATACTAAAAGAGAAGGTCTGTGTGACTAGTTAATATTTTCTAACGGGTTACCACTCATCCCAGAGAAACTAGAGATAGATAATCTGCACGCACAATCAGGAAACGCAATCGCTAGCTGATTTTTTTCAGCTTTGGAAATGACTGCAGTTGGATTCGTTCTGTATAATATGATCAGCTGTATAGCATGATCAGCTTTGAGTTAAAGTGTAAATCGGGGTAAGCAGTATGTCGCTGTTGATGACGCAATCTCCAATGCTTCGTTTTTAAATGTCGGAGTCCCGCCAGGGTCTATCTTGGGTTCCCTATTATTCCTGATATAAATTAATGATTTTCACCGTTGCTTATCTAGTGGCGTTGCGCAGCATTTTGCAGATGATACAGTTATAGTCTTTAATAACTCATCTCTTAACAAGATGAAATCATCGATGAGTTGTGTGATCACTAAAATTGAAGACTGGCTTTGTGCCAACAGACTATCGTTAAACGCTGCCAAAACAGAGATACTCTTATTCCGTCCTAAAAACAAAAGCTGTAGTGTTAACTTTAACTTAAAAATTATGAATACGAGAATATTTTTATCTAACAAAGTGAAATACCTTGGTGCTGTCCTTGATTCACGTCTGTTATGGAGATGTCATCTCACCGAACTAGCAAAAAAACTGTCTAGAGCCAATGGCCTGCTCTTGAAAATCCGATAGTTTGTTGATGCGCACACAATAAAGTCTTTATAATTTAGCTTCTTCCACTCACATATGACCTATGGTTGTCTTACTTGGGGCGTTACTTGCAACAAAAATCTTAAAAGAATTTTAATCTTAGGAATGTCTAATTAAACGACATGCTATAAGAATAATTAACTTCTTGTTATAGCGATCCTACATCCAACTCATTTTCACACCTTAAAATATTAAAATTTAAAGATAAAATTAAATTTAAAATGTGCTTATTTATGCATGACTGGCATTGGATGAAGCTGCCACGGTCGTTTGAAAAGTTTTACACCTATTATTCCCCAGCAGTAAAGACGCACATGAGTGAGGCCGCCAAACTTTCCTTACCAATGATTAGGACTGATACTTATGGCAGAAACAATATCAAATACAGAGGTGCAACACTCTTCAACCAGCTTCGTGACATAAATATTCACCTACATATCCCTAAAACGATTTTCAGAAAAGTAATAAAATCACTACTATCAGCATCCAATACTTAAGGGAGGTTATCCTTATTACTTAGAAAGTGACGACCGTTTTTATTATTACTTGTGTAATTTATTGATTTTACTGGTTTTCGATTACGTCTAATATACAAGAGAATTTTGTACTCCTCAATGATGCCGTAAGCGTTGTCCTTAAGGCGACTCTGGTTTGAGCGCTATGTATAATCCGAGGATTCGAGCATGTCCTCTGATCGCAACAAAACATCGCTATGCCTGAGACTCTATTCTGTTTCTTGACTCCTATTTATAGATGGCATCTGTACTAAGCTTCTACCCTTTGAGCTCTCTGCTGTTACTCCGTTGTTTCATTCCCTTGCTTTCTAGTCCCTCGCAACATCCATTCTTCAAGAGATTAATCACCATTTCTTCTCTAAGCAGTTGAATTCAGTGACTCATTTTAGGTCTTAGAATCGCATCTTGTTTTGCTCCTGTTTCTTTGATCGGTGACTGACGCCTGGGTAACTTAGAAGTGTTTGCGCAAGTTATATCGAAAACAGTGATTTTGAATTCTTTTTTTATTAATAGATACTTGAACTCAGTCGGGTAACTCCTCAATCCTATTAGCCACAGGCTAGTGAGGATGTCTCCCTTCTCCAACAAATGCGTTCGTGTTTTATTCATTATTTTATTCTATCTCCACTCTGGAGTTACTTTTTATTTTGGTACAGTAGTTGCATTTTGGAGAAGAAATAATTTTTTTTTGTATTTTGTTTGTTGAAAGAGTACGGGCTAGATGGCTAAGTTTGGAGATAAGATTAGGTTTTATCCATTGAATAAACACTGTAGCCTCCTTCAGTTTACGCCGAAAATCCGGAGCTTAATCTGACACAGAAAGACAAAGATCAGAACACTGACTCTTACGGTTGGCACTCGCTTGAACTAAAGAATTGGCCAAAAAGAACTACTATTCAAAATACTGCGCATCACCAGGGAAGCATTAAAATACTTTTGTGTGTAATGCCGGAAATTTTTGTTATTTCAAAGCAAGGATTCAAGCCCACGCCTGCCCACCTTACAGTTCATCAAGATGACTTCTTTGAACCAAATAAAATGGCAACAGCATCCAATGAATATTTTGTACATGTAAGCCATAAACTTTGCAAAGCAAATTCCTCTTAGCAAAGGCACTTTTGCTGATTACATGAAGCTAGCTAAACATATCTTCTGACATAACTGGGATAGACATCATTCTCTCGATCGCCTGCTTGAAGCCGCACAAGATTTCAGGCTACGATGGCTTTAGCATTGATATCATTGAGCTTTGTTTTATTCAAGGAAGTTTGTGGACAACTCTCATTTCCCAAATGATTTGAAGCTAGTTAAAGTCATCCCTGTATATAAATCTGATGAAATTAACGAGCCCAGAAACTATATTCTATTCTTTTTTTTATTCTATAAGCCTTTCAAGAATCTTACAACAAATTGAGCACTCAAGACTGTATTCATGCTTTGAAGATAACCAACTTTTTTTTATCTAAAGTAATTTGGCTTTTGTGCAAAAGGATCTATTGAGTCTGGCATTCTTGACCTTACCTTGAAATTAGCTGTGTTCATGCAATGAAAACAATATACAGTGGGGGCCTTTCTTGATCTCGCAGAAGTGTTTGACACTGTTGAACACAATATCCTGGTTATTAAGATGTCATTCTATGGATTATATTAAAATAGTATAGCTTGGTTCAAAAGCTACGTGCCTAGTATAAGTCAATATTTTGAACAGAAAAATGTCACATCCGATTCACTTCCTATGACGTATAGTGTCACTCAAAGATCCATACTGAGGCCTTTGCTGTCCTTGATTTATTCGAATGTCTTATTACTAGCAGCTCCTCGCTTTGATGTCATCTTGCTTACTATCGACACAATTTTTTTCTACTCTCGGGACAAAGCGCAAAATCTTACCTGTTTGTAATAGCCAGCTTAAGCTTATAGAAGATTGGCTTGTTGCAAATCCCTTATCGTTAAATCTTAAGAAATGCAAGTGGCCACAGTGGATCCCTATGAAAGTGTTTTCTCGAAGACAGGCCAATCCTAACTGAGAGAAGAAAGCGCATCAGCCCTTCGAAAGCGAGAGTGCTAGCATTTCTGACACACGTCTCGTAAAATGCAAACAACTCCTAAATTTGTGTGCACATGCTAGTTTCTCATGAAATAACTAGTGATAGTTCATAGCGCAGTAAAGCGAGAGAATAGAGGACCTGTTCAATCTTTCCAGCTATGTATTTTTCTTTATTATATGGTATGGTTTCCTTTAGACTGTTGAGCTACTGCATTTTTTGATGATGTTTTCATTAATGAAAAAAATTGTAACTCAGCCTTACATTGACCGATTGGCCGATGGTGTTGTTCCTATACATATAACAAGCTGCATTGCAGTATGCATGGCGGTATGTGAAAGTGGCATTTGTCAGAAACAACATACTAGGAACAAACGTAAAACTTGAAAGTGCCTTTGTTGAAATCATCAATCCTAAAGGAGTAAATACCATTGTGGGAGTTATTTACCGGCATCCCAGCATGAACCCACTGGAGTTCAATGAAGAATTTTTTAGCCCTTTACTTAGGCA
>QQSS02160623.1:0-15501 GCA_003687565.2 Craspedacusta sowerbii | reverse complement strand
TATGTTTTTCATTTTGATAGGTTAATTTTTTTCATTACCGAGCATAAATAAATGTGAAAGAAAGAAAGAAAGAAAGACTGAACATTCTTTTAAAATTTCATCTATCGTCGAAACATAATAATTAAGTGGGACTTGAACACGATTTTAAAAAGATAAGCAGTCTGTTTCATTCTAGTTATATCTACATAACGTTTTTATAAATTCTTTATTGCACCAAACTTGGTAGAAAAGTCAAGTTAAGAGCACGGAGTGAAAGAAAAGCTATGCGTGTAAAAAAAAAAAAAGTACAGATGACACTGACACTAACCATGGGTCAGGCCATGAAGTATCATTTGATCAAAGCAGTACAAAGCAATTCTCATTGCTTGAGGGAGAAGCATCTGATTTTGTGGTGCCTGGTAATGTTTATATAAAATACAAGCAAGCCCTCTAATGAGGCTGCTATTCACATGGAAGTCTTTAGCTAATGTTAAGTCTTCCAGCATATATATGTATATATATATAATTAGTGACATCCCTTGATCGATTTCATGAAAATTTGCCTTTAAAACAAAAAGTTAACGAGGGCATACATTCTCTGATTACGCTCTAACCAATATCAGCTGAAATTTTTCCACAGAACAGATATACTAATACGAGACTATACTATACTTTACGACGATACTATACTATACGAGATATACTAACCTTAATTCTTTGAATGGAGTGACTGCTATTTAGTATTATAGTATCATCTGCGAAATGTTGGGCGACGCTAGTCGAGAGGCTAAGTTTGAAATCGTTTACGTACACCAAAAGAGTAGTGGGCCTAAAATTGAACCTTGTGGGACACCAATGGATATATCAAGTACCTCGGAGTTCTCATTAGACTAGGCAGGTACGAAATAAACCATTTGTGGCAAACACCACGCATGCCATACACAGCAAGTTTTTCTAAGAGAATTTTTTGATTTACCTTATCAGAAGCTTATCGTAAATCTAAGAATACGCCACATGCATACTCGCCATTGTCTAAGATCTCTTTAACATTAGTAATTCAGATGACGAGTGCGTGATTGTTTGAATGATGCTTTCGAAATCTGAATTGCAGTTCGTGGATAATGTCGAAGTTTTCTAAATATTCATATAGTCTTTTGTGCATAGCCTTTTCAAGAATTTGACTTATATGTGAAAGAAGGGAAATCGGCCGATATTTATTACATAACTCAGTGGTACCAGACTTGTATATTGGAATTATTTTCGGCACTGATTGACCATATGTGATATAGGCGCCGCCAGAATTGACGAGCCAATTTTCAAGAGGTTATTCGGAACGCTGCAGGGCCACAAGCGTTTCGGACACTTAAAGTATTTATTAGTTCGATTACTTCATTGGTATCCGTTGGCTTTAAAAACATGCTTTGCGCTGCGCTTAGGGGCATGTATGTCATAAAATTGTTTCGTGAGGTGAGCAGTATTTATGTGGAAAAATCCCAGTGAAGTGTTTGAATCAAATTTTTGATTCAAGAAATCGGTAATATCGTGATAATTTGAGGAGGTCGTCTGTCGTCTAATCTCATCAAAGGTGGTTTAATGTGCAGGAATCTGACGAACAAGGGACCAGATGCTTGAATTAGGCAAAAGTTTTAGGTTAATGTTAGGCGGCTCCACTAAGCCGCCAAGACTTAGTAACAGATTCTCGTTGCTAATTGAATAATAAGGTAATTCTTTTTGAAGACAGCTTTGACATTGCCAGACACCATTATGAGGGTGGTCTAAACTTGAACATTTGGCATGGACTACTCCATGGCAAATCCGGCACGATGTATGACGCAGTATCAAGGGAATAACACGTCTGCATATACAGCATTTATTCTTAAGGATAGTTTTAGCTTTCTTAAATGAAAGTACAGACGAAGATTCAGGTCTACAGAAGAGCAGCTGAGTAAGGTTTGAGAGGTGCATACGGAATACAGATACTAACACAGTATCTGCAATAAGACAGAGATAAAACTGGAGGCTGTCTTGCGCCAAGTAAGGTTTAAGCAGGGGTCATTGTAATTACACATGTCGATTTGAGTTGAATAAAACATGGGATCAATGCAGGGCCATCATTTGAATAAAAAAAATTTCTTTAGAGACTGCGCATCAAATTTGTAGCATCTACATTATCTTACCTATTTGCGGACATCTCCCAGCAGGTTCAAGAAGTCATCATATGTGAAAACCATTTCAAAATGGTCTTCGAGCTTTACGCATACGTGGCAGTTGATGTCGGTGAACGCGTATGCATTTTTGATTCCCTTGTCTACATGATAGTTGATTCGGTCAATCAGCGTTTTTCTTTCTTTGGTTAGATCCAAGTATATCCTATACTTGGGGGCCTTTCTTCGTGCTTTGTATTGCAACGTGCGATGACGAAACGTGGTAAACCTAACTATAACTTGCCTAGTTCGTTGACCAGCAACGATGCGACCCTTGCCGATCCCGTGCGCACGATCGAAATTGTCATCAGGGATTGCAACCCCAACTTCGGCAATGAATTTTTTTACTGCCATTCGGGCACTGTACTTATGGATAAGTGTCAACTACTCAGATCTGCTAAGGTATTCTTATTTACATGTATTTACATATCTATCATGTTTACATCTATTACGATTTGCTAAGGCATATTCCTATTTCGATCTGCTAATGTACTTTTTCTGAAAAAGATTTCCTGGGGATACCGAGTGTATGCAACGCTTCGTCTAACTTTGATTATTGAAGATATTAGAGATATATATTGTACTCTTTGCGGTTACATATGATTAAGTCATGCTATCTATATTCAAGAATTTGAGCACTCTACGCGTGATTCCTTCTCATTTGCAAATGATGCCCAACAGGTAAGCTCATCAGGTAAGATAATGTTTTTTTTCGATGCATGCATCTCTTTACTAATATTACTTAACCCTTTTCACGAAACCATAGACATGACTGTTAGTCTTATTCTAGAAAATGACCCGAAATTCACGATAACTAAGGTCCAACTTCGCAAATTGTTTTTATTCGCCACTGCCCGAACTCACTTTTTATTTGTTACTAACATATACGATCAAATCGATGGCGTGGCCATGGGGTTCCCTCTTGTATTGGCGAATCTCTTCATGGAAACAAAAGAAAGAGAATGGCTGCCTGACTATTCGGGTTCTAAACCATGCTTCTACCGGAGGTATGCAGATGATGTTTTTAAATTGTTTAAATCTTTAAGTGATTTTGAGCCTTTTTCAGCGTACCTGAACAGTAGACACCCTAACATTAACTTCACGGTAGGATACGAGACAGATCGGAAGCTAGCGTTTCTTGATGTTTTAGTAGATGGAATAAATGGCGATTGTTTCCCCACCTCTATTTACCGGAAAGTGACATTTACTCGTCTACTCACTAACTTTAATAGCTTCTGCATCATTTCATTTAAAATTGGCTTGATATAAACCCTCATCAATTGCGTGTTTAAAATGAATAGTCCCTGGTCTGGGTTCCACACAGATCTAAAAAAACCTCCAGCATTTTAGCAAAAAATCAATTTCCTGAGAGCCTTATCAGTAGATGTATAAAATCGTATTCACATAATAAGTTTGCATCCAAAGCTAATCTAAGTGATAGAATATCAAAGGGGGAAAAAGCGCGTTACTACAAACTCCCTTTCATAGGTTTTGCATCTAACTTAACTAGCCAAAAAGTTCATAACATTGTTAGTAGGTATTGCGTAGACATTGATGTAAACTTATTTTTGTTTCATTAATTCTGTGTCTAACTTTTCTTTAAAGGACCCGCTTCCCAAGTGTTTACAATCTGGACTTATTTATAAATTTGTTTGCGCCGGCTGTACTTCCTGCTACATTGGAGAATCCTCCAGACACCTTAAAACTCGGCTTGATGAGCACTTGGGAAGAGATAAGTCTTCTCACATTTTCAAACATTTGCAAGCGAATGATGACTGTAGGCGCCAGTGTACTGACCTTTGTTTTTGCTGTTTTAGATGAAGCCACGACAGATTTTCAGCGTAAACTGAAGGAGTCCATGTTTATTCAATGGATTAAGTCTAACCTCAACGCCCTACTTAACCATCTAGCTCTTACTCTTTCTATCTTGATCTATCCTTTTTTTTTCTTACTCTCCTTCTTACTTACTTCTTTCTCTCCTCGGTATTTGCGCGCGCTTGCGTACATCTATTGTTCCATTATTCATTATAAGGATGAAAAGAGTGCGCGCAACCACCGTCTAAATGATCTGGTATGCAAAGTACGGGCACAAATTCAGCCAATTTAGACCAGCAGAAAAATTGCGAAAGTTTTAGACCAAAGAAAGTGAAGCCAAAGATTGTGAGTCAACAATGCGTTGTTTACAAATTTCAATGTGGCCAGTGCGACGCTAGCTATATCGGCATGACAACCCGCCACCTGCACCAACACATTGAGGAACACAAGCAACTGTCGAGCTCAATCGGTCAACACCTGGCTACTCATCAATTGCCGGTCAATTTCGATCTTCACGCCTGCTTCACAACACTGCGCAGACTTGCTCCAAATGGGAGTGTCTGCTAATTGAGAGCTTGATGATCGCGCACTATAAATTCGCCAACTCACTTAACGTACAGTCAGACTCGATTAAGTTGAAGCTGTTTTAGCTCTACTTCGAAGATGTGACTCTGGTGATGTGTGCTCTGCTTGTTTTTCGTTTTTTTGTATTCTTCTTCGTTTAGTCTGAAGATGGTCCGAAAAAGGACCGAAATGTCACGAGAATTATTAGCTTTATTCTTTACCTTGAAGACTTACCCATCGAGGGTCCTAATTTCTTCTTATATAAAGGCTTTTGATGTAATTTTTTTTTGTGTTAGTTGAAAATGATCAAAGCTGATCGAAACATGTCCTACAAACTGAAACGAGTTGTCTTTTTTTCTGAAAGCTAAAGTGAAAATGAGCTTTATAGAAGTGCCGTTACAATAAGTATTTATTATTCCACGAATAAACGCATCTTTTTTTTGAACATTTGGCGGAGGAAGCGCATAATTTAAGCCTTACTTTAAAATTTTACGCACATTATTAGTTAGTTTGTAAAAAGAGAGATTAGTTATAACATCTTTTGAAGTGTAAGGAAGGGGCATCATACCAGTGAGCTTTTTTATCACGTATTTTCCCATACTGTCTTTCAGTGACCATCTCATTCCTTCGAATGGCGCAGTACATGGAGAAACCTTCAGGCTATTTACAGCTCGGGTCGATGAACATTTGCGTAAGGACAAAAATTCAAGAATTTATTGCTGTAATTAAGTTGCGTAAAATGTTATTTAATATTACGCGATTCTTAGTTAGACTTGGAATTTTTGCTGAACTGCCACTGAGACTGCTCTTTGCTTTGCAAGAAAAACCAAGACTTAGAAGAATTGTAAACAGCAGAATTCTCAACTCGCGAAAGGTACGGACGGTAAGGTGCGGGAGTAGCACAATAAGATCTTCCGGCTTCAACTTGCATAAAGATCTAGTCAACATGAAAATCGACCTTAAAATCAGCAGCAAAAAAGTAAAAAAAAAAAAAACAGTGCGAGAAGCATGTGCACTTTGTTCTTGTTGTTAAATATTAACCTCATAAACTAAATATCACAGCAGCTGGTTTAGCTGCTAACATTTCGAACCATCGTGAATCATTTCTTTCGAAATAACGAACGATCAAGCCTAAGAAGAAGAAGAACAACAACAACAACAACATGAATTTATTTCTCAATAAATGCTTTTAGAAACTTTACGTACAAGCATCCTTATACGCCAAAAAAAAAAAAAAAAAAAATTAAAACAAAGAAGATAATAAAGAGTCTGCGAGAACTAGTCTTTAAGAACAGCTGCGGGAAGTAAGACGAACAGCGTTGCACACATAATCATCTATTGAGGGGAGGTATCTTCATGGCCGTAGCTAATCAGATTGAAGATACCACCCTGTTATGAGCTCCAGTTGAAATTGCGGAGATTACGTGAAGAATTTCCATTAATACCACTAATACTTTGCATGATCAAATTGATGGAATATCTGCAGATGCAGGGGGTACTAGCATAGCATACAGAAAAAGTTTAGGGCTGATTTAGCAGTGAACATCAGAGGCGGTTCAGAGCTGCCATGAGACTTATGATTTGCCATGAAACGGAACCAAGCCACGAACTTGCCAAGTATTGCCTGCTTTCCATCAGGAAGGTCACGTAATGCAACTGAGCAATAAATCATTTCATAAACGCTCAAATAAAATAAAAGCACCCCGTTAAAACAATCCCAGCCACAAATAAAAGGAAACAGAAGCACATACACAAGAAAGAAAAAAAGTAATAATTAAGTCAACCCAAATCAATACCTGTAACGCTACAATGTATTTAAAATCTTATTCGTCGAAGTAAAAACATCCGTGCAAGAAATTACTAGCCAAAGATGAAAAGAAACAAAGACAAACATACATATAGAATAAATAAACCCAAATCAATACAATTTACATAGCCATGTATTTAAAATCGTATTCGTTAAAATAAAATAAAATAAAGGCACCCTTAAAAACAATTCCCAGCCAGAAATAGAAGAAAATCATCATTTATGCACAAAATTAAACGGTAATTAGTCACTGAGGTCATAATCGGTAAATTACGTATACAAGGCCATAAGCAGGCCTGTGATTGCCTTTTGAAAGCTAGATTTTGCACGTTTGTTTTGATATTCAAGGCACAAAGCTGATTGTAATTAACAGCACCTTCATATTTGATATTAAAACTCCCATTTTTTTCAGTAAGTCTTGCAGGCAGCGAGAGCATGGAGAAGGTAATAGATAATAGCAACTGCAAACGAGTGAAAGCTAAGAAATTCATCAAATACAATAGGGAGGTTACAGTGGCACCAATCATGCATGAACAGGCTAACGTTTTGTTTAATTACGTCCTTAAGTTTCAATATTCCAAGTTGTGAAAATAAACGGGAAGTAGGCTCATAGAAATCTGAGAAAGTAATTAGTCTGATTGCCTGTTTCTGTAAGATATATATCTTATTGATCTCAGTGGCGCCAGCTAGCCCCCAGATCAAGCATCCAAAGATCATGGGTGAATGAAATAGGCTATAATACAGTGATTTGATAGTGTTTTTATCAACGTAGTGGCGAATTTTAGACAAGAGACCAATAGCTTTTGTCAATTTTTTGCTGGTTCAGCAACGTGAAACCGAGATGTGGGAGTCAAAAAGAACACCTAGGTACTTGACTTTATTGGAAAGAAATATAGTTTTTACTATTTTACTTTCAAAGTTATTTTTGTCAAACAGCGCTTTCTTCGTGATCTAAACAGTAGCACTTCGGTCTTTTTTCATTGAGTGATAGACGCTTTTCCAGACGATATACACCGGTGAAAATAATTGATATACATAAGAAAAAGCAAGGGGCCGAGAGCAGAACCTTGAGGAACGGCACTTTCAATATCTTTAATTTCCGAGTCTACATTGTCAACGACAACAAATTGCTTACGGCCCCTGAAATACGACTCAAACCAATTCAGGCAAGTTCCACGAATACCATAAATCTTAAGTTTTTCTAGAAGTATTTTCAGATTCACCGTGTCGAACGCTTTATGTAAATTCAGGAACAAACCGCTTGCATATTCACCACGGTCTAGGACATTGCTCACGTAGGTAGTAAAGCTAACTAACGCATAGGTAGTGGGGTGGCTATTTCGAAAGCCAAATTGAAAGTCATATATAAGGTTAAAACTTTCTAGATACAAATATGGACGTGCATACACAGTTTTTCCAAGAACTTAACTTAGATTGGATAAAAGAGAGATTGGGAGATAGTTATCGCAAGCCTCCGTGGGTCCTGATTTATATATTGGAACAACTTTCGCAGTTTTAAGGATATCAGGGTAGACTCCTAATGTGAATGATTGGTTCATGATATTTGATATTGGAGCTGACAGCAAGGGTGATCCATGTTTTAAAAGGTTCGTAGGTATGCTATGTGGTCCGGAAGCACTAAATGAATTTAAAGATAGAATGATATTGTATATGTCATCAGGGTGTGTTGGTCTTCAACATAAGCTTTGGCTCGTCATCGGGGGCATGTACAATCTGAAGTTGTTTGGCGAGTTTAGAATTTTATCTGCGAGGGCCATAACTATAGTGGAAAAGTAGTTATTGGATGCATTGGCAATGTGAAGAGGATTAAGCGCTATATTATTGTTTTGGCCCCTTACTAAAGTTGGGACGCTCTTGTTGGGTTTGTTTAACTTTATAATTGACTTTATACCATCCCACGTTTTCCTCTAGTTATTTCTATGCTTTAGAAAATATTATTTGAAGTATTCAATCTTGCTTTTCCTGATCATATTTACAATGGAGCTACGCAGAGTTTTATATTTGATGTGGGTTTCAATCTTTTTGTACTGATCTTTTTATATCATGTATTGTTTAAGAAGTCTATCAAGGGCGTGCATAGATTGTAAGATAGGTCTTGTAATCCATGTTTTTTGCTTGAGAAGTTTTCCCTTCTTTAATAGCTTTCGGATAGGTGCCATGACATTTAAAATCTCATTAATTTTGCCAATGAGCGTAGTTATGAGGACATTCGGGTCTTTTTCATTTCCGAACAGTAGCGACCAATCAATGGTGGACAATTCTTCAAGAAATTCAATTTCGTGAAACATCTTGAATGAGCAACCGTAGACTGGTCGTTCTTTGTCTGTTTGGTTTTCAAATTATAGTCATTGAAGACCGAAAATTGAGCAAAATGATCCGAGATAGAGCAGGTTAAGTTGCCGCATATGGTGTTGTACTTAACATTGTTCGTAAATATGTTGTCAATGAGAGTCTGTGAACGAGGTGTGAGTCGACTAGGATGGTATATAAAAGATTGTAAATTATGAGAAGCTGCCATATCATGGAAGTTCAATGAACCTATACATGCTTTGTAATCTAACAAGTTAATATTGAAGCCCATGATAGTCACAAGTTTATCTTCGCTAGTAAGTTGTGGTAAGATTTTGGTTAAACACTCTTCAGAGAAAGCTTCATGTGAAAGGCTCGGGTGCCTGTATATACAGCCGCAAATTATGTTTTTACGCTTTACTTGGACTATTTCAACTAAAATAGATTCGAAACCATCTCTATTTGGTAGCTAAGGTCATGTCTAAATTTTACGTCATTTTTAAGAGAATTGTGAACGTGCAGTCGAGTTCCAGTACAGTAGTTAGTGTCCTCATGTCTATTGAGAAATATTCGTCTAGTTCTAAATTCGTATTTTCATTAATTTTCATTGTCAAATGAGTTTCTGAAATACCGATTACTTTAAATGGGTATTTCAATAACTTCAAAAGGACCGTCAGTTCCTGATAATGTTTCTTTAGCGAGGCAATGTTGAGATGGAAAACTCCAAATGTGGAAGTGGTGTCAAAACTGCGCTCCAGAAACTCCTCTATGTTATGGTATCTTGAAAGGTTTCAATTTAAACAAAAAAGGAAAGTGCTTCAAAAGAGACAGGGTGTCCAGGCAGCTTGTCAATGAGTGAACGTACGGTAAAATAAGGTAGCAGGATCAGGTTCCGATAAGGAGATTCTTCAGGAGCGGCAAGACTTAACAATAAATTCTTATCATCAACTGAACTGTATGGAAGTTCGTGCTGATAACAGCATGTACACTTCCAGGAACTTACAGTCATGAATGTAAAATATGATGTATTCGAATATATAATATAATAATATATATATAATATATATATAATATATATAATATATATAATATAATAATATATTAAAATATCATTTACATGCTTGGCAAAGAATTTGGCGCTGGTGACACGGAATGAAGCGCTTGCATGATTTGCATTTGTTTTTGGCACTGACTTTCGGTTTCATTCAAAGTTGCGGCTTTGACTGGGGTTCGAGATCCTAAACGAAGTCTGATATATAAAGATGTAGGGGAATAGATAGTGGGGATATCAAATATCAGTGACCAAATCTTGTCGGGTAATGCCAAGGGCGAATAAATTCAAGGGACTACGAAGGGAGCACGAAGGGACTAAGAAGCAGTAAGCAACTGCTTAAGCCGCATTACCATATCAACTATATCAAAAGCTGACGGAAATGCCCGTTCAAGACCTCGGATGAGTTGCCACAAAATATTCCATGCGTGAGCTAAGCATTCTTCACACAATTACATTTCGTTGCAAGCATCAGCAGCAACCGCTACCTGATGTTTTTTTTTCGTTATATCTTACTTTTGCTCGGTTAATCATCGCTTTGGAAGGTGCTCTTCAAAATTTTGGCTGCAAGGAAGCATCTGCTACTAGTAAAATGAGGTTTAGCATCTCAATCAGAGGCAGTTATTGTTTAAAAAGAATTTGAAGAAGTTTCCTTTCATTCAGCGACTTTTAAGCCAAATTTGAAGCAGTTGAACTTTACAAATGGCCGAGTCAGATCTAAAGCTGAAACGGCTACTGAAAATCTTAACAAAAGACTTAAAACTAAAAAATATGAAAAATTTAGTATTTCAAGGATTAAAGTAGTTTACACGCATGCGCAGTTTAAATGCACGTCTTTTATCCTTTTTTTTCTGCGTACAAAGAATATTCTGGACGGGTTTGATGAGTTTATATTCATTACCTGGACTTAAAAAACAACGTGTTCTTTTGGATTAGTTTTTTGTCATGGGTAACGCTTTGTTAAATTGTTAAATATGCTGCAGATGTGACGGAAAGGAAAGGTTGCTTGGGATGTAATGGACAAGGATCCGTGAGATACCAAAGTCATTATCATCAAATCAACCCACCGCATATGTAAAAGCACAATGCGATTAATTAATTATAGAATTTCACGCAAAGGAAAAGCTGAGATATTTGCACAAAGTGTTGTTCTTCCAGCATGCCATTGATACTTCAGGGGAAATGATACGTTTACAATGTAGAGTTTCGCTAATTGCTGAATTTCATGGCGAAGGAAGCATTGAGATCTTCGCGTAGGTGCATTCCAGCCAAGGCGTGCAAGTTGGCCATCGTCGGCAACTGCTCTTCGTCTTGCGTGCTCTCGCGGTTGGCTTGATTGCGCGTCATCCTCTGCATACTCCTGACTGTTCGCAGGAGGTGGCTACTGGTCGTCCTGGCGTAGATAGTTTCTGCCTGCTTGTAGTCGTCCATCAGCTTGGTCGCATCGGACAGAGCGAGTGGTGCGTGGCTAGATGCTTGCCTGGACGTGCTCCGGAAGGGCGATTCGCGGTTGCCGTCAGCAGTCGTGACTAGACCGAACTGGGAATGCTCGCTCTGCACTTTCCCGACTCTCTGCTTGATCTGCCTCTCCCGACTCCTCTCGTACTCGTCGACTATTCGGACTATGTCTTCCTTCAGCCCGAGCTGCGACGAATGTGACTCCTCAGCCACACATTGCAGCTCGTCGTTCAATCGCATCAACCGTTCCTTATCCACAATCAGGGTGTTCCTCTCCTGCTCTAGATGCTGGTTTTCCCTTTTCAGTTGCGCGTTGACTACTTCAAGCTGCTGCACTGTCTTGGAGTGGACGTCTTGCTGCTTGAAAGAGAATTGCTTTTCAGAGTGGAGGCTGTCGAGAGCTTTCTGCAGCCTGTTGTTTTCCGCTTGAGCGACAGCGTGTTCCTTGCAGGCGCGTTCCCTTGCTAGCGACAGCTCTTCGCAGTTCAATCGCAGTTTGTTGCTCATTTCCAGCATCTGAGCTTGCTCGCTCTTGAGCCGGCTGCTGTCAGCAAGAGTCTGTCGCACAGTATGCTTCAGTTGGTCTGCTTCGGTTAGCAGTGAGGTGTTGGTCTTCTCCAAGCGTTGGATATCGTTACCTAACTTCAAACGCTCTTCCGCAAACTGAAGTTTCTCTCTGAGTAGTGCTTGGTTGATCTGCTCGGTTTCTTGCAGCCGATGTTGTAATGTGGCAAGGCTTTTGCTGAGTTCTTGCTTCAGTTGCTCACGACCTATATCTTGCTGTTTCAAGTTGTTGTATTCGCTGAGGAGCTGCTTGTTTTGGGTACTCAGCTTTTTGTTTTGTTCAGCCTCGCTAAAATTAATGTTGGTCAGAACGGCAACTTTCTTCTCCAACTCTGAAATTAGCGTGACCTTTTCCTGCACAGTGGTATAGAGCTGCTTTTCGAATTGACTTTTCATCGCAGTTAACTCCTTATTCTTCTCGGTTAGTAGCTGGGTTAGTTCGGCAATCTTATTCGTCTTGACGCGAATTTCGCTTTCATCGTGATGAGTCTTTTCCTTGAATCTCTTTACAGACTCGTCAAACTCTGCGCTCTTCTCCTGCAACGCTTCAAACTTCGCTATGACGAGAGTCATTTCCTCATCGGAGTTACGAAGTAAAGTTTCACGACTTGCGAGTGTGTTATCCATTTCGCAGATTCTTTTTTCAAGAAATTCGTTTGCCGCACGCAGATTCTTAATCTGGTCCTGGAGCTCTTGTTGCTGCTTCTGTGCTTCCAGCTGAACTTGATTTACAAGCTCGTTTTCAGTGCTTACTGTCGAGTTCTTCATTTCCATCTCACTGTACTTCAGCAGCATTTTGTGTTCGATCTCTCGCACGACTTGCAACCGTTTGTTCAGGTCCTTAATAACTTCTTCGTTCTCCCTCACGACAGTCTCGAGCTCCTGTTCGCGGATGATTTTCGCCATCAAGCTTGCCTTCATACTTTGCAGCTCCATCTCCTTGAACGCCATTGGTTCATCTGCACACGCCGGATCCGGCATGCTTTGCGTGGCCTTCGATTCAGTTAATGTTGGCTTGTCGTTCTGGAGTTCCTCAATCATCTTGTCCTTATGCCTGGCAATTTCCTGGAGTTTCTTCTTATCGGCGCGCAGTCCCTTAATGAGGGTGACTAATGAAGAGGCGTGATGCTGGGCTGCAATGACGCGTTCCTGAAAGAGCTGTGATTCAGCAGACTCCTTGTCTTCGCTACAAGCGACAACATCAGATCGTGGTAGCACTGCGAAGTCATGAACGTCTTCAGTGAGACAACCGCCATCAAACTCTTCGTCCACCGGCATTCTTCCCTTGCCCCGTTAATGTTCGGAACAGAGCTTCAGAATGCGATTGACGGTTCATGTATGACTGAATTATCTGTCAGCAGGTCCAATTTTGTTAACGAGACAAATTTTTCCGATAATTTGACGTCACAAAGCCGCGACGATGCTTACTAGGCTCATGAGATCTTTGAAATCACTTAAGGTGATGGTGTTGACGCGTTGAATGTGACATTGCGTGAATGCGACGTGGTGTTAGTTCGATAGACATGTGTCATCAATACGAACGACTGCACAGGTGTCTAGAGAGCGATAAAATATCGGAGCAGTGGAGGAATCAGGAACTAACACAATTTCTATATATTCATATTCATCACTTATTTGCATTTTTACATCTTCGGCTCTCATTGTGGAGCGATTGGCACCTGCAGCGTCGAAATGAGATGCAACTCTTCTCTACGTAAACTCGCCTTAGGAGCGGGTGATTTTCGGTAGGTCAGAGAATTGTAACTATTGCTGCATTATCACTATTATTATTATTATTATTATTATTATTATTATTATTATTATTATTGTTATTATTATTGTTATTATTATTAATACTATAGATTGTGCATCATTATGTATATTCCAGGTTATGTTGGCGTTCTTAACTTACCAACTAATAAGCACCTGGGTAAAGCGAAACCTCGAGAGCTTAGCTGCCAAGAGCACTCGAAAATGGCTACGAATTCCAGTAAGCGGAAACATTACTCATCTTTCTTTCCCCGTCAGTAGGTTAGGCCTCAATTTCATCTGTGTGACTGACTTCTATCGCGAATGCCAACTTACAGTTAGGCGGATTTTGAAGGCAGCAAGTAATGTTGAACAACACATAATTTACTCGCTGACATCAAGTACAGATTCAACAGCAGATTAAATTGTGGACAGGATTACCAGCACCATCGTCAAAGAATCCTTAGTCAAGGCAAAGCTAAAAAAAAAGTCTCAGAGAAAAAAGCAAACAAGAGAAAACGGATGCGTTTGGCAGGCTCAAAGAGCAAAGTGCAATATCTCGCACGTCCAAAAGATCCCAACTAAAAAATCGCTCCAAAACTGGCAGCTTGTGGTCTCTCGGCTTCCAAGCAATATATCTTGCTTTCGTCGAAAAGCCCTACTGTTCAGTCTTGCAAATTCATCGAAGGCTGGGGTAAATCTGATGGAAAATGCGAGCTCTATGGGGATCTTCAGACGCAACTTCACATTTTTTCACTTTACAAGTATGCATTAAAGCGTTTCCTGTGGCGATAAAACTCCGTACTCAACATTATCGTCCATCACCTTTGCCAATTAAGGAACGAAAACATTAAGCTGTATGCTGACCTGCCTGGTTCCGGTTTGCCACATCCATGAGAGATATTCTTGTGGCTGGTACCGGATCTTATAGTAGAATTGCAGGACAAAACTACGGTAGTAGAATTAACGGTTCTGTTCGAAACCAATACGAAGAAAGCTAGATTCTATAAAACTAATATAAGTATATATATACTATATATACTATTGCGAATAAGAAATAACTAATAAGAATATACATATAAGAATCTGCGGCCCTAACTTCTAATACCCTGTGCGGACTTCCACGAAATACCAGTAGAAGTCTTTACCCTGGGTTTCCTCACGCGGCAGGATGACAGATTCAAGCAGTTGCTGAAAGATCTTGGCTGCAACGTTGATCGAGCCATGAGCAGAATGTCAGAAGTTGCCATCCAAGCCAGCTTCTACATTTACTGTAGAAGAAACAAGTCCTGGACTGATTCCGAGTTATCAAAGTTTGTTTGACAATCACAGAAAAGCTATTGCAGGATGGACCTTCAGGAAGCGAACTGTCTAGCCGAGTGGATAACGAGCTCGCCTCGCAAGCGAGACCTTTGAGAGGCGAGAGTTCAAACCACGGTCCGCCCTTGCTCGACTGGTAGACGAGATCTTCAAAAATATGCTTGTAGGTGAATACCACAGGGAAAATAAAACTCATATTAGATATCTACACTTTATATATTTAATAATTTAAGTTCAATGTCGCAATTATCACACAAGTTAAAAACAACCCATTCTCCATAGTCGTTCCATGGCTCCAAAGTTTCTTCAACCTGAGCTACAACTACACTTCGCAGTACCTCACACAGAGCAAGAATATCCTCTAAATCTTTCCTAAGACGATTGTCGGACGCTACCGACGCTGGTGTATGCATCGGGTTATGTCTACCGCTATTAGCAAGTCTCTTGTCGCAGTCTTCTTCAGCTCTATCGCGTCACTACAATGCGTCCCTTTTCGTGTAAAGTTGTTCCTGGACAACAAACATTACGAAAACAAAAGCTACCAAAAAGTTGCAATTGGTTTGCTAAGAAACCTTGCTGAAACTCACGAAAAAGTAACCAAAACATCATCATCATCATCATCATCATCATCATCATCATCATCATCATCACCATCATCATCATCATCATCATCATCATCA
>QQSS02160512.1:0-15502 GCA_003687565.2 Craspedacusta sowerbii | reverse complement strand
ATATATATATATATAGGGGTGCCCTCTTGAATGGTTTATGTTTATGAAAAAATAATAGACTGAAAAATTCATGTGAGTAATATCAATTTTAGGGGTCGCTACCGAACAGTTTGTATCTATAAAAGTGCCCGCTAAAGGATCGTTTCCATAATATTTTAAGATACGCATGATTAGGAGAAATATGATGACAGAGAACAAGATTGGTTTATTGAAGCACATTTAAGCAACGGTTTAATATTGTTATAACTATTGTCTGTCTACGTTGAGATGGCGAAAACCGTCTAGTTAGTCCATTGCCAGGGTATTCTTCGCTCGATCAAGATATCGCTGGCGCTACTTCTTTACAATTAAGAGACGGAACTGCTTATGTTCCTCATCGTTCGTGTGCAACTTGTTGTATTCATCCATTAGGGCAACTCCACGTTCTGCAATGTCATTCACAACTCTGATACAACTGACAGTGTTCTTCGCCTACTGATACTCAACATCTGCAGACCAGAGTTTCACATCTTTTTTGAGGAACGTTCACGGTAGACCGGAGATAGTGAAGAATCTATGAGTGCTCTCGGTGACAAAATCTTCCAAGTTCTTGGTGTTTACCAGCGCAGGATCGACAGTTATCCTCTTCAAAGGATGTTCTGCACCCGGTGCTTGCATGGCACTGACCATCAGACGTTTTCAATCATCGGAGACCTCGTCATCGAAGAACGCCAGTGCAATCAGTTCTTCTGACAAGTACCACAAATGTCCAAAAAACTTTTTCATAACGATTTGAGAAGCGACATGATTCTGTGCCTAGTATTTGTCGATCTCCTTTAAAAACTCGAGCTCAACACGAGGTGAGGATGGCGCTGACGAAGCTCTAAACCAGGCCTTGACAGAGTCACTGTGAAAAGACAAACTTCTGCTATACCCTTCTCTTCTTTCTGACATCTTGAATTGGCTTCTCAGCATCCAGATTTTCAATGAATAAATAGCCTTGGCCATCCATCTGGCTCGATGCAGTCCAGCCGGAGCATTGAATAAGCATCTTCGAGGTGGAAAGCCTCCCAGAAACATAATAGTCAGCTCTAACAGTTCACGATCATCATTACCAGGCTGAAACTGTTGCAGTTGGTTTTCAGCAAATGCAATTATTTCATTTGGAATGTTGGAAACGGCACTGTGCACGAGGTCATTCGAACTCAATGCCTAAAAATGAGACCGGTCAATAAATCCCCAACTGCTTTTAAGTCTTCTCAACATCGCAATGTCTGAGCCCTGCGAAGGGCTATGAAAAAGAGTAAACGTTGCCTCTAAGACTATTTCTAAAATGTGATGACGGCAAGCCAACCAGAGCAAATCTTCGGCAAGTTTCTGCTCCATTACGATGCAAGCACCATTTCTTGGACTACTATTGAAGGAAGTAGTGTCGAAGCACATGCACTTGACTTTATCAGCTATGCTCCAAGCTGCAGTAGCATCATAAACAGCTGCCGCTGCAGCTTCTCCAGTTCCAGATGGCAGCTTAGGTACACAAAGAAGTTGGTCAACTCCTTGCCCAGAAACGAGGATTGGGAGCCGGTCCACAATTTCTGTGCAACTCATGTCTTCCAATAATTTTCCATCCCACTACACAAAACTACTCTGGCTGCCAAAGAAGAGAAGGCGCGCGGTGACATCACGGGACTGATGTGGCGAATTATTCCATCCTCTGGTCTGGTCCACCTGAAGGCTCTATCAGGCAGGCGGGGGTTGCGCTGTTTCTAAACAAAAAGTCTACCGCCGACCTGCTGTGTGGAATCCTGCGAGTGAAAGAGCAACGAATGGATCAGTGACGCAAAGCTTGGGATCTGATTGACAGAAAGCGTGAAAGTCGAATGGCAGGAAGAAACTATGAATACAAGCAACTGGGTAAAGAGCGCAAGCTGCAGAGAAGAGCTAACCGCCAGCAATGGGCTGACGAAAAAGCCAAAGAATGTAAAAGGGCCCTGTCGTGCGGCCAACTCAAAGATGTTTTTGCGAATTTTAGGCAAACTTCTCTCTGCAAAATTGTCCTACAAATGAACAAGACTCGCTCAATAGTAACACGAGAAGATCCAGCTATGGGGACAATACTTTGATAAGCTTCTAAACCGTCCTCCGGCGACAGCATTAGTAGAATTGCTGCAGGCCGCTGCCGAAGTTGTTGATGGCCCTGAAATTTCCTGTTCAGCCCCCACTGAGGACGAGGTCAAAGCGGCCTTAGAGAAACTCCGGAATGGCAAAGCTCCAGGCTGCTGTTACATCGCGTCTGAGATGCTTAAAGCAAGTGATCCGGCAACGGTGATCTGGGTGACGATGCTATTTCAATCTTGCTGGATAAGGGCTTCCCGATTACTGGAAAAAAGGAACTATTTTACCTGTCCACACACGAAAAGTAGCAGTTGTGACTGCAAAAACTACAGGGGTATTACTCTACTCTCTTGCCCGGGTAAAGCCTTTGCTCATTTACTGCCGATAGATTAAAAGCAGGCTTGTCGCAACAAAAAGAAAAGTAGATGGACTCCCCATCGCTATACAATTGATCGGATTTGCGTGCTTAACTTGATCTTACACAGTCGGAGAGAATATCAGCGTCTCCTCTGGATTAAGTAGACCTGAAGGCTGCATTTGAATCGGTTGACCGAAAAGCCTTGCGGTCACTCCTTCGAAGTCTCGGCATCCCTCTAAGGACAGTCAACCGGATTCGGGAGCTCTACACGGACATGCTTAACCGTGCCCGTATGGATGGGACTCTATCTGATTGGTTTCCTATTAAAAGTGGCGTAAGGAAGGGGTGCACCAATCTGTATTTCTATTGCCTATGGATCGGCTGCGTGAGCTTACAGTGCATAGAAGATTTTGGTGACAAATCCTTTACGGATCCTGATTATGCAGACGACGTGCCATTGCTTGCTGAAATGCTTGAGGTTCTTATCCAGGAGATAATGCAAGACGAAGCTAAACCGTTCGGCCCGGAAATCAATTAGAGCAAGACAAACATCCAAACAATCAGTTGACCAATTGGCTCCGAAACAAGTTCAGGGGGCACGCAATACAGTAGACATTGTGAAGTCCTTCACGTACCTTGGAAGTCTTATTGACTGTAATGGCAGATGTGAGGCGGAGCTAGCACGACGGATATCTATTACGCGTGATTGAATGACCCAACTGGATCACAACAACTGGCATTCTAGCAAATCCGTACCTACCAAGACTCGACTCTACTATGCATATATACTACCAGCATTGTTGCACGGAGCTGCGCCCTGAACAATGACTGAGGCAATGCCAGACAAGGCGGATGCCTTTGACCAATGGTACCTGCGCCGCATCTTGCAAATTCACTACAGCAAGAACGTGACCAACGCGCATGGTCGAGATAGCACTGCCCGCCCTCCATTGTCCGAAGTCATACGTGCAAGAGGGCTTCGCCATTTTTGTCCCCATAGCCTGGGCCCATCCGGAGATGGACTACTTCCAAGCTCTCCGCGCCGTTATCAATAGACCACAACTTGACTGGAAAAGGCGACAAGGACGCCCGCCACACACTTGGACCCGTACTGTCGAGATAGATTTGAAGCCAAGCAATCTGGGCCTCGGCTCTGCCTGGCATCGTGCGCAGGACCAAGACTCGTGGCCCCATCTTGCAGACAGCCATGCCCCAGTTCAGAGTCCTCTCTTGAGGATGATGGTGATGTCCAAGTATGTCATAACATATCGTTTCAGAATCTGATATCTAAACCAGCTGGATCCATGTCCTAAGTGACCTGTCTTACAGAGTTTGCTTGTTACAACCTTTTTCAGCCAGCGCTCAATGAACATCCCCAAAGGAAACATGTCTAAACGATGCAAAAAACTAATCCACTGTGGTACTTCCTGTCGAACCATGGTTTATGGTCTTCTCCAGCTAGTGCGACGGGTACACTCCACAAGGCTGCCCTTTTTTTTGGCTGGCTTTAAGCCATGGCTGAACATATTTGATCTAGTCTTCGTTCAATCAGACTTAAGATCAATGTACAATTTTCATACAAACAAAATGTGTGGAGAATTTTCATACAAGTAGAATCCGAGTCCTCAACAGGAGTGCGATAAAAAGCAGATAGATAAACAATGAGATCTCATTGATAACTTCAAATAACTTGTTCTTGCAAATCACACTGGTACCTTTTTTACCCTGGATGATGCCATAAAATACCATACCGTAAGGTCATGCTTTCACATGACCAGCACCAGAAATCATAATCAAGAAAGATGTTCTTACCCAGTAAGGATCTGATGACCTATAACAAATAAGCTGGGAATACTGTCTTTAGCATCCTCTAAAATCTGAACTGGCTCCATGGCTCTGGAGCGACAATCCCAACATCGCACAGTAGCATCATAGGAGCCTGACACCAGTATTGATGAATCAACAGGGCTGAACCGAACACAGTTCACACGCTAAATGTAAGAGAAAAATTTAATAATCATAGCAATCAAGGAGCCAACATTTTCATCCACACAAACTATTTAAATGAGGCTCAACTTAAGAAATCAAACGTAAAAAAAAACACAACAAAGATGTCACTTACTTTCCACAATACAGGAACTAGTTCATGACATTACACATACTGAGCTAGTCATTAGCATAGTACTCATATAGAAAATCAGGCATACATGAAGCCACATGTATTTGCTGAAAATGCCTTGGATTATCATTTGATATCAACCTTAAATTATGTCAAACAGCAGATCCCACAGTTCAAATTAACCTTTTTACGATGAGACAGTGGACAATAATCATACAGAGCATGATTTATGACATTGCCACATGCAAGACTAAAAAGGGATTGCTTAGGTCATATGCCCATGATATGGCAAATTTCAATATCCCCATCCCCAAACTGCATCTTAGCTTCAAATGCAACATGCGGATTCATGATGATTTATTGAATGAGCCAAGTCTAGATCATGCCAGTCCAAGAAACTTAAGACGATCAGACAACAATGCCACAACTGCATTTGACAAAACGTTTGCGGTCCTTTTGTATATTAAAGACTTATCTAACAGCGCCGCATGGCGCTTTAAAATGAAAGAAAATAAACACCCAATATTTGCAAATAACAAGGATTTCCACCTAAGGAATCAAATTATTCAGTTAATAAGGATCTGCCAACAAAAATCAGTGTCTGACACTGAAATGACCCTGCCCATAAAAAAAACTTAGTTTTAGTTTGAAACTAGCTTAAACAAAGGAATTCCTTGCTATAAACTCTAAGGGCAACTAAAGCTTTTTGACTAAGTAGCAATTAACAATACAAAAGGCTAATTATGCTTTGGAATTAAAACCTGTGAAGCAACATTATGAGGACAAAATTTGCTAGCAAGTACTACCAGAAGCAAGTGCTCACCAACAAACTCCTGCACATTGCTCCAAATGCCCTTCAATACAAAGCTTAATGATTTAAGCTCAACAATTTACAAACATCGTATCACAAAGCAGCTTAACAAAAAGATAACTGCTTTACCTTGATGCAGAGAATAATACAAGCTTGTTGCATTACAGCTACTTTTTTGGATCAATTTTTCATAGCTAAAATGTTAGTGTAAGTAGTGATTTTTCAACAAAATAAGCAATTTTGGCACTAAACTGACTTACATTGGAATTCTACCTTCTGTTTGTCAGTCTCACTGGCACTGCTAGTCCAGCTATGTTTGTACCCTACGTAGACTTTTATTCTGGAGGGAAGCAGTGAGTAAACTTCCAAACTTTTTAATATGACTGCATGTGACTTGATGCCAATAGCTAACAATGAGCATTACTATGAAAATGCACAGAGACAATCCTGAAAGAAATTTTGAATATGCGGTTGCATGTCTGCTAAGGAAATCCTCAAAATAGCAACAAAAGCACTCCTCTTTAAAATTTTGCAACTTCCTTACACTTAAATGGCCTCTATACTTCCTGAGGACTTTTCCAGTAGCAACATCCCATAGCACTACAGTTCGATCAGCACTGCAAGAAGCTAACTGGCTATTATCAAGGGATGCCCCTGCATCCAGAACTTCGTAACCATGGCCAGTATAGGTGCTTAGTAGCGTGCCTTTATAAGGGTTCCAAAGCTTCAGTGACTTATCACTACCACAGGTCACACAATAGTTTCCATCTGCATTGAACCGCACTGCACGTACTGCTCCATCATGACCTTTTAGCTCCCGCTGTGGCACAACTGGCAAACTCTTTTCAATCATTAAAATTAACCAGCCTAAAGCAGCCAAAGCTCAGTGAAAATTCTGACATTGGTCTAGCCTTGTGCACGAGACAACAGTGTGTCAGGATGATAAATGCTACTATAAACATACAACGCAGATATGATGGTCATAGAATTGATTGCAATCTACAAGAAAAAATCCAATCCAGTACACTAGAATATTGGAAGATAAAAATACAATCCAGTATACATGAATATTGAAAAATGTATTACAAGAAGAAGAGATAAACTCAAGCATACTAAGTCACAACAGGTAATCAGAGATGAGCACCAGTAATAAGCCTTCAATGAAAATAAACAGTGCATGCATATAACAAAACAAGCACTAGAAGTTGGAAAGGCATGTCAAAATTCCTGAGATGGCACTTACTCTGCTGATGCTGCCAAAGCTTAGGAAACTCTGATAAATTCGATGGGTATTTCAATAATAGATCATAAATCGATCATGCCATGACCTGGACAATGAATTAACATATTATCACCTAGCACAAGGTTCATGGTACTCAGCTGCGAGGAGCCAAATTAATCGTATTATTTTATTATATTAAAAGCATAATTACAAAGATCCTGGCATTCCTTTCATGCAGCTGTTAGGAACACCAGCATTAACGAGCAAGGGCGTAGGAGAGAGACGATTCCTAAGGCCTACGCCACTTGCCGTATAATGCATTGCAGACTAAAAGCTATGCATGTTCACTTTTCATTTTAATCCGGTGTCCAAAAAGCACTTCTCACGAGTTAGGGATGAAGTCTGGAAGGTAAAACGGGCCCAATCATGGCGTATACAAGCAGGTCACACCACAGCCAAGGTGCTAGTGTACTCCCCTCTGGTGGTAGCACAAGCAGGTCGGCGCAGCAGAGTAGCGACACAGGCTGCTGCTGCATGTTTGAAAGCGTTCGGCAGCCTGTAGTCTTGGCTAGATGGCCATCTTGGCTTGGGATGACGAAAGGTGGCCATTGGAAATGCGAGGCGTTTCGTTGCAGTTTGCTCATGCTATAGAGGCACCTTCATAAACTTGTAGTTTGCTAATACGAATGTGGCACGTGAATGAACTTCATAGTCTAGCAAACTGCTGTTGTGTTTCGAAGTGAATGGAAGCTTGGCATTTTGCAACGGAGTGATGCAAGATAACAGAGCAGTATGGTTTTACACCCTATGGCTATGGAGCATGCCTGTTGATCACTTACTTCCTATACCTGTTTAGCACGATGCTTCGCATAGAATTACGAAATATTTCAACAAAGGGAAAACTTTTCAGTTCATGCATACACAAGCAACGACTGCAACTGCATAACTAAATCTCATGCTTCTAATTGGTGGCTGATTACAGATGCAACAACCTAGATATGCCTAAATTACCTCAACTACCCATGAAGTAAATGTTAATCTGGTCTAAAGCTATAGCTTTGTCATAGTCATGTTCATTTCCCAATGCAATGTACTGGCCGCATCTAAAGTACTGTAACAAAAATGCCATTTCAGTGTGAGTTGGTTTAGCTAGTCTGTCTGCACTCCTCCGCCCACTCTTTGCCTTCCTCCTCTTTGTAGCAAGTTTTTTGTCCATTCTGCTCGTGCATGTTTGCTCTTGTGAGTCATAGAAGAGCATGAGTACAATTGTTCCTATGATTCACTACCCTCAAACTCATGCACATATTTTAACACATGATTAAGGGATTCTATGAGCATACCGTGATGAACTTTAAGTCTGTTAT
Source organism: Craspedacusta sowerbii (assembly GCA_003687565.2). Classification (NCBI taxonomy): domain Eukaryota; kingdom Metazoa; phylum Cnidaria; class Hydrozoa; order Limnomedusae; family Olindiidae; genus Craspedacusta; species Craspedacusta sowerbii. Next base: position 7,534 of record QQSS02160512.1, on the reverse strand, counting down.
GGGAACAAAATGCCCAAAGGTTTGCTCGTAGGGTGTATTCTCGTAGAAAATAGTTAGTAAATGCAGTTCTGATAAGACTTGTTTCAACTGCAATGATGACATTTTGTAAGATGGTCTTGAATGCTGTAGCAGTGTCAATCTACATTACTGATAGCTTGGTTTCATATGCAAGTGCCTTTTTAAAACTGCCATCATCTAATTTCTTTAATTTCTACGAGCTCTATCTACATGCCAACTGAAGAAGAGGTGACATCTAGGCACAGCCAACTTGGTGACCAATTCATTCACTACAAGTTTTGGAGAACACCTTCTTGTGATGGTCGCAGCGCTCTTTCCACAGGCCTCCGATGGTTTAATATTAAGTGTCTCCCTACAATCAGTAGGCTATGAAGCTCAGCCGGAGATTTCAGAAAGGGTGGCAGGAATAAGTCTGCCCTACAGCAAGAAATTAAGGCATGAGAAACTCTAAAGCTGTGTTGCGTTAACCAAATCATGGCAGCTGGGAAGCGGCACGCTTAAGAGCTCTCTTGCGTGGAAAACATTTGTATGACTCTCCAGTTATTTTATTAGTTACAGGCATTCGACTTAAAGGATTCTCATGGACCTCAAATGATTTGTGAACCAGCAAAATGCTGTAATTAGTGACTTAAGCAAGAGAGTGGTAGCCCTGGAGGAAGAAGTTCAGACACTGAAACAGGATGTGGACGACGGCGAACAATATTCCCGTCGGCAATGCTTGACACTAACCGGCGTTCCGGAACAGCTGAAGACTGCTTGATAATCTTTTCCAACATCTTCAAGGAGGCAGGCGTAACAGTGCCAAAAGTAGCTTTGGATCGAGCCCATCGAATCGGGCTTCCATCAGGGAAGCCTCGACCTATTATCGTCCGTTTTGCTACATCGAGACATAGGTCGAGGGTCTATCGGGCAAGAAAGCGCGTTCAGCAGCAGTCGGGGTGCTCAGTTTAAGTAGATTTATCGAAGAAAACCTTGGACCTGTTAAATCAGGTGAGAAAATTATGCGAGAGTTTGCATTGGCCGACGTCAATTGCACTCTGGGTATTCAAATGCGGGGCGCTAGTGTAAGACATTTTAACACACTGTGAGGGGCATTGCCGATACTTGGTTTAGCGGAAGCAGATGCAGTTGAAGCAAGTACCAAATGGTCACGTACGTTTCACATTTTTATGACTTCAGTCGCTTTGTTTGACGTATTCTAATATTCTCTTAACATGATTTTGCTGAATAGTCAAGACCTAAGAAGCGCTGTAGCCGAATAGAATCTTGGTCGATCGATCAAACTTTGTACTGGTCATGTTTGCCTTCACTAATTTTAGCCGCGGTTTTTCAGCATGCCTATGTCGGTTGTTAGAAGGTTTCTTCAAAGGTTGGAATGTCCTCGAAATGTCAAAGCAACTTCCGCACCGTGTTTACGTAAGTCGTGGTGGCCATCAGCATTTGTTCGTATCGAGTTATGCAACGAGAATGGGGTATTTATCTCCTTCTTGCTGATTCTTATCGCGGGCCTCGTGTTCAAATCTTATAATCTTAATAACGGCTTTCGAGACCGTGCTTAGCCCAGACCGAATCGAGCCCAAACCCTGTTGATCTTTAACCGGACTAAATTCCGTGGACGCGGCACTCGCCACGCGGAGAAAAGAAAAGATGTTGACATTCTCCCACGCTCGAAGCTCGATGTCTTGTCCTCGCTGCGTGTTCCCCTTACTGCACTTAACTTTTATATTTAGCTAGTTTTATTTTGTAACTCGTTAGCATCAACCGTGCACTTCTTTAATTGATACCAGTGCAATGAAACTAAAAGCTACGGACAAATGCGGGTCCTGCAAGCGATTCAATCCTAAACACTTAAAGATTCTACGCTGTGTAACATGCGGAAAGTACTCTCATATTAAATACAGTGACACATCACGTATGGAGTATAATTGGCATTGCACAACCTGCCTGTTAAATATTATGCCATTTGGAGGAGTGTCTGATGACGTCTTAAAACACTTCTTCAAGTTGGGTTGCTATAACAGAATTTTGGACAAATTAAACATAGAGACGACCCCATCATTTAATTTTCGAAGTCTCCTGAAAAAATTCCCAGGTCAGTCTGTCACATTTGATGAGCTATCAAACAGGGAAAATGCTTCAAAGTATTACAACCTTTCGGAATTTAAAGAACTGAAAGTAAGCGAACATGCTTCTTTTGGGCTCATCCACACAAACGTTGCATCACATCGAGTCCGCGCATCACATCGAGTTGGCTGCTTTGCTCTCTCGTATCCAGTATAAATCTAAAGTAATGGGAATTTGTGAAACTCGTATTAAAAAAATACATGGCATAACAAGTTCCACAAAAATAGACGATTACGATTTTATTAACGTAAAAACTCAAACAAATGCTGGAGGAGTGGGATTCTTCATTCACAATGCATTCTCTAAGGATACAAAGATCCGGAACGGCTTATGTTTTCAGTCTGCAAACCAAGTCGAGGATGTCTTTATTGAAATCGAACAAAAAGGTAGAAAGAACATCGTCTGTAGTTGTATTTACAAGCATCCTGGAATGAGTGTGGATGAATTCATACAACGTTTCATGCTGAAAACTTTAAGTGCGTCAAGCAAATTGTTTACATCAAGTACGTGTCACCTTGCACTCTCAAACACTTATCGAAAATATCTTCACCAATAACACAAGGTACGAGTCTATTAGCGGGACTTTGACGTGCCAAATATCCGATCATTTCGTACAATTTTCAATTGTCGCAGATTACTGTCCGAAGGAAGCAAAAACTAATACAGTGAAATTCGGTCGGTTCTACACATATTTTAGAGATGACGAATTTAAAGAAGAACTTCGAAACATGGACTGACCGTGTTTATTAAATGGCGATCATAATGTTGAGTCGTTTACTAACGTTCTATTCGACAAGATAACTGACGTAATAAAAGTAATGCCGTGAATTACTAAGGGACGATTGATTTCCATGTCTATAAGAGGCAGTATACACAAGAAGTACTTAAACGAAAGAAATATTGATAGAAAAGCTGAGTTATATGAACATTACAAGAAATACCGCAATCTAATTGTACTTCTGCTGCGCAAAAGCCGGCTACTATATTACAGTGAATTCTTTCACCTTAATAGTTCTAATATCAAAAAAAAAAACCTTGGAACGGAATAAAAGAAATCATCCAATTATCAACAAAATCTAAGTCATGTCTTGCCCCTAGCAGAGTTTTACTTAATGGAAATATTTATGATGACCCTGTAAGTGTAGCCACTGCATTTAATAAGTACTTTTCATCTGTTCGGGAAAGCCTTGATAGCGAAATACCTCAACCAAAACATAACTTTAAAACATACCTAACGATAAGTTCTAATCAGAGCATGTTTTTCTCGCCTGTTACTCCCGGAAAAGTGGAGTCAATAATAAATTCCCTACAAACATCCAAAGCTCAGGGACCAAATAGCGTATGTACGCGTTGACTCAAGATTACTCGGCATGCTATATCTTCCCCATTGGCGCATATAATTAATGAATCCTTCAAACACGGATGCTTCCCGTCAGCCTTGAAGATTGCAAAAGTAACCCCTGTACACAAAAGCGGCTCAACTGACTCTTGTGACAATTTCAGCCCGATTTTCTTGCGTCTCATATCAGCAAAGTCTTTGAAAAAGTTATCCACAGTAGACTAATAGGCTACCTAAATAAGTATGAACTTTTTTGTAACTTCCAAATCGGGCTCCGCAAGAAGCATTCAACCACTCACGCTCTGGTCAGCCTTCCTGAGCAAATTCTGTCTGCTCTTGATGACGGAAAGTTCGCATGTTCAATATTTATTGATATACAAAAAGCTTTCGACACGGTTAACCACAAACTCCTTTTGCATAAACTGTAAAACTGCGGCATTAGGGTTGATCTGAATGATTGGTTTAAATCTTTCCTAAAGAAGTTTGTACCAATAGACGAGCAAGATTCTCATAGCATCGAAATGAGTTATGGTGTTCCACAAGGCTCGGTTCTTGGTCCACTACTCTTTTTAATTTATATAAACGATTCAGGCACTGCTTCGCAAAATCAGTATCTCATCATTTCGCAGATGACACTAACATTCTACTAAGTCACACATCACTAAAGGTTATCAGAAAGTCGCTTTCAAAGGAACTCGTTAATGTTTTTGATTGGCTCTGTGCCAACCGCCTATCTTTAAATGCAAAAAAGACCGAGCTCGTCCTATGTAAACAATCAAGCAAGCAAACGGAACTTACGGTAAAATTTCAAGGTATCAAAATGGCTTTGTCAAATAAAGTTGTTTGTTTGGGCTTACTGATAGACTCCTCTCTTAGCTGGAAACCGCATATGGCAGAGCTTTCTAAAAAAAATGAACAGGGCAGTCGCAATTGTTGCTAAAGTCTGTCATTACGTCCCTTTGAAACTACTTAGAATTATTTATTTTAGTCTTTTTCAATGGTATCTATCTTACGGGTGCCTGTTGTGGGTTTTTGCGAGTCCAAATATCTTGCAGAAGCTGTGTCAGATTCAAACACGAGCTATCAGGGTGATGACTTTTTCCAATTTTCATGAACCGACATCGCCTATATTTGCGCGAATGGATATATCAAAGCTGCAAGATCTGATAGAGTTAAACAGATACCTTTTCATGCACAATTGGAACTCTGGCGACGTATCCTCTGCTCTAAAACCCCTCTTTCGGCGTAATAGTTCCAGGACTACAAGGTACAAGGATGGTGGAAAGTTGGATTTACCCAATGTTCATACTGTAAAATACGGCATTAGATCGCTTAGATACGCGGGTCCCACATTGTTTAACAATATGCTTAATCTGAAAATAGATCGACATATTAGTAAAGTACTATTTAAGAGACACTTATATGCCCTTCTCAAAGCCAAGTACTGAAATAATTCTCAGGGACTTGGAAAACGCGCCAAATGCACGGTTCCGACAAATTTTCGCAAGGTGAAACCAATAGTCAAACAAAAAGGAAGGAACAATAAAGAAATAAATAAATTAAGTACGAAATATATGCTTATATATATATATACATATATATATATATATATATATATATATATATATATATATATATAAGCAAAAATTTGCGGACTGTCATGAAGCGCTGTCAAGACACCCATTCTTGCTGTATCATGCAGGTACTATTGGTACATGTATAAGCTTTCTTTTTACGCGCAGTGCGTAAGCCTGGTGTTCTTCTTTTTGTAAGTTGTAGACAGATTTAGGGTGGGCCCTTCCCTTCCGATAGCTATGCTACGAAGAGCCCTCCATCTCATTTAGCCATGACATTGTATTTATGAATGTATTTGTGTACGCTGTTGCTTAATGGGAAAAATCTTGTTCTTAACTAACTGGTGTAATGCTTCCACTTCAAGTTCCATTTTTTTTGTATACTGTCCGTACTGTACGCTGAAAGGCCTTGCGTTGCACCTATCAGATGTCTTTATTACTCTGCTAGTTAGCACGTCGCTCAGCAGTCTTGGCTCTCATGGCCTGGTTAACACGCCAAGAGATACTGGCTCTTATCTGTATGCTACTTATGCGGCAATTTTTATTAAAGAGTTTTGTGAGTGGAAGCATGAAATAGAGCAAGAACGTCCGGTGGCACGTGAAAGAAAGAAAAGAAAAAAGTTAGGTAACTTTGAATACTGGCCATTCTGCTGTTATAGTGTTTGTAATTTTTAAAAGACCGGTTATAGTCGCAGGCACGTTGGTTTTGTTCCATGATTAGGTTTGTAGCTCCTATGCATCAGCGTTGGACAGAAGCTTGGACTGAAAGGAAATAAATGTCGAGAACGAGCTTGAGGAACTTCCTTGTGAAAGTTGCTCAATTGGACTTACTTTCTGTTTGTATTATTAATTAGTTTCGTATGTGTACTTTCTGTTTGTGTTTCTATTGCTGAGCTATTATTTATAAGTGTACATAATTCGCGTGTAATTTGTGTGGGTTAATTGGGTAGTTTCTATGTTGAATATATAAACGGCACGAGTATGTAAAAACGGTAAGATCAAAAGTGACGGGTGGTGAACAACATTCTACTACAAGTGTTTCATCTATCTTCTAAAATTTGCACAAGACTACTCCTACGGTGGTTTAGTCTCTGCGTCCATTCTTTTCGAGCCTGCACATTTTCCTACATAAAGGACCTTCTATATCATGGCTTTGTTTGCGTATAGTTTCTGCTAAATATTAATTGTTTTGAGGCAAATTAAGTTGCTAACGTCCTCTTTTAGATCTTGTAACAGCATTTTCCTAAACATCTTGGATATGATAACACTGGTTCATCAACAGTGACGAAAACTCATTTTGCAGACAACAACAGCTACAACAACAACAAAAACAACAACAACAACAATTTATCAGGCATGTAATCAATACCACACTATATACAGGATAAAGTTCCGATGACCGGGAGCAATACAGCTCTTACACACCTGCATCTGATGTCTAGGCATGGCATAAAGAATACAGCACAAGATTTGCATAAAGAACACAGCACAAGGCTTTAGAATAGCCATGCTGATTCTTGTTGCCTGGGTAGAAGAAAATATGATCAGACCACATCGAGCTTTTGTTATGTTAAATTTCCAGGAAAAGCTGACAAAGACCATGAACTATGGACCTTACGACTTCATGACTGTTTTGGTCACTGAAACCCAGATCGCTCAGCTCATGAGCTTTAAGTGCCTGGTAAAGAAATTGCAATTGATTCAACTCAAAGTGAAAACTCCTACAACTATCAGCTCATAATGCTGATGCTCCTGGATGAGCATGATGAATTTACAATTTTTGAATTTACAGCAGCCGAATATAGTTGAACTCAAATTGAAATAGGTGGTCAAGTCTACGATAGGGCAGACCTTAAAACCGGCAGTCCGGATTTTCTGTTCATAAGAAGCGACAACAGCCCTTTAACAAGAGATTAACCCTACAAAGACTCTCTCAATCCGCTAATAGGAGGCAAAGAAGGACACGTCTGCAAGCAAACTAGCTAAACCGATTCACCCTGAAAAAGCATTTTGGTTACAGTTCTGTCGCCAGTCAATTACATCCCGTAATGAACACGACTTCTCTGTTCTTCCAACGCTTAAACTTTAGACGAGATCAGTATTTATTTTACGAATATTTTTTGTGGTAAATTGTGGCATATCTGGGGTTTGATTTCCCTCTCCTTCCAAAGAACGTAACGTCTTTACTGCTCAAATTACAGATTTTAGAAAGCGATTCGAATTCGAAATTTTAAGAATTCATAAAATACGATTCGAATTAGAAATCTTATCTCCTGAACTAATCGCTTTCGAACCAGCGCGAATCGAACAACGGAAGGTATGCACAACAAACCCGTTCAATAACTACACGCAGCGGTGACGAGCTTGTATGCCGCACTTTGCTTGGAGTGCGCATGTCATCTTCTTATATTATATTATATTATATTATATTATATTATATTATATTATATTATATTATATTATATTATATTATATTATA
>QQSS02160401.1:0-15504 GCA_003687565.2 Craspedacusta sowerbii | reverse complement strand
CATACATACATACATACATACATACATACATACATACATACATACATACATACATACATACATACATACATACATTACGTGCGTACGTACATACATACATACATACATACATACACACGCACATTGCCCCCCGTATGAAGGGGCTTGTAGCAAGGTATTGCGACGTATTCCAGCAGTTATGTGGTCATTGGCAGAGCCTGGTCTGGCCTTTCGACACTCCGACAATAAATATAGATCATTGCAAAGTAGGAAATGGGGTTATAAGAGCTCGCAGCTGAAATGATAAATTTTGGCAAGTCGTATTTATAAATGTGTTGAAGAAGACTCCTTGAAACACAATTTGTGATGACCTCACTCAAATAATCAGTGATAAAGTTCACGCAAGTGTCATCGATTAAATACGTTTGGCTGGTGATCAGTTAATTCAACACATGAACTATCGACTCGATAAGCTAAGTAACGTAGCAGGATTTTACCATCAGTGGAGGGAAGCCAGTTTAATGGTTTAAGTTGCTACCGTTTGGAATCCACACAAGTAAACAAATGTTTCTAAAAGTACTACATTATTTACGTGAAGAGCGCATGATAGATTTGTTTCGAAGTGTCGTGGACAGTCCAAGACGTACGCTGCTAACATGCCTGGCCGATGTGAAGGGATGCAACAGAAAATCTTGGACGAAAATAGTTCTCTTTATACAGTATTCTGGGCATTAACTAAATTTGCCGAAATACAGCTAGTTGTGTTCCACAGCGAAGTCAATTTCTATTCAGTTGCCTTTTCTTTTTTATCGCGACGCATGAAGTTCTTAAAAAAAAACTATTTTTGGATGAAGGGCTAAAAGCTTTGATCTTTAAAAAGTAATGATTAAAATCTGAAAAGAATATAATGGATGATATTGCTGACGATCAAACTATGACACGAGAAACTAAGAAGCAGCGAGCCTAGTAATCGAGCTGGAAGAGCTCGAGTTTTTTTTTTTTTTTATTTTTTATATCGGCTGTGCTTTCATATTTACAGCTTCCCGTCACAAGAGTTGAATCGGACGGTTTGCGCTGGTCTTCATAGTCACTGGTAGACCATATACGAAATCTGAGAGATGATTGGAACGTCTTGCGACTTAACGGCATAGCAAAACCCCTTCACCCCACTACTGATTCAACCAAATGATGGCTTGGAAGAATTATGCGAATTTAATGGATCATTTTTCGCATTACAAACTACCAACCACTTTTTCATAGCCTTCAAACTACAAACAGCAGATGTGCACAAAAATATGGCAAATCAATTTGCAGTTTGATTTATTTCGATTTGTCTGTGGACAAATATTATGAGAAGCGTGCCGACACTCTGAGGAAAGCAAGTTGCGATAGACAAGATTGTAATGAATGAAGAAGTTGAATTATTTAATGGGCCACGCGGGTTTGGCGTTTTAATAGCAGTCGTTCTCATAACCAAAGCTGCAAGCCCAGCTGGTCATAATCGGGCCCTGGATACAGTTAAGGCTGTTCGTGTTCCGGCATTGGATTGGAACTACAGTTTTGTGTCTTTGTCACTTTAGTGACCATCATCATTCCTCAGCAACATTTAGTACAGCGGAAACGCAGTCATCTTTTGTTATGGTGGTGAGGGGGCGGGGTTCAAGTTCAAGATCGTTGTTATGAATTGGAACAAAACTGACAGTTCATTAGTCATACGCGGCAACTATGCTCTATGCATATGGGAACATAACGAGAGCTTGGTGATGCTAAGCTATTGAAACGAGTTACTCGATACAAGGATCGCACACAAGAGAAAACAGTTTAATGTGTCGCAATTTTTAATAAATTAAAACTTTTGGTATCGTATCGCTAATGAAGTAATACAAGCTGAAGTAACTTACACTTCACAAGACTAAAACTTCAGTCATTTGATAAAAAACGCGTGTAAATATAGATCACCTAATTACCTCGAAGAGAGCAATGACAAAAATGGACAATTTTGGCAGTGGCATTTTATTTAAAACATAAGCCATATCACTTTATCTTCATACCAAAATGACAGGCAATTGTAGCTAATGAGCCAACCCCCCCCCCCCCCCGAACAAACCATAGCATGGATAAACCCCTAAGGAAGGCTCCTTCATTAAGGTCCATAAGGACATTATAAGCAAATTAAATCACAGCAGCAGCATTGCTCAATGAAAGCCAGGGGCAAATTTTTTTATGAAATGACACGCGACAGATGAATATATGAATGAAAAGATACGCGAATATTGAACTAGATAAACATAAGGTCCACAAACAAACAAACAAACAAAAATTAGAAGTCTAACAGGTCAAGCGACTTCATATCCAGCTTCATTTCGTCCTTCATTGAAGCCTTTCTAAGCGGCGATGCACCATAAACACTGTCCATGACACCCGCCTTTTGGTACGAGCTGACTCGACTTTCAAAAAAGTTTGCTTTATTTTGCAGAGACAAATTCTCCATGAAATCAAAAGGATTTTGCACATTCCAAATCTGTAAAGAAGAGTTTTAAATAAACTTAGCAGATACTACACAATAAATCTGTGGCCAACAAATTTAGGTGACGTGCAATAATAAAAACTTTCTAGCATCAAGGTAGATTACAGTATAAGAAACATGGCGATGTCAATAAAGATGACAAAAAAATTAATTGCATATAAATGATTGTGGCAAACAAATTTAGGTGATGTGCAGTAACTAATACTTTTTAGCAATGAGGCAGGTTAAGGCATACTAAACATATGACAATGCCAGAAAAGATGAAAACAAATCAGTTGCATGAAGTGGACTGAGCAAATTGTCAAAGAAAGGGATTTTCCCAGTGAACATTGCAGGTGGTAGATTGCCATCAAAAGTTAAATCGCAAGTGTTAAATGGAAAGTAACAAAATAGTGCAGAGTCAATACACATACCTTACAGAAACTGCTGCATAATTACATTAAGAATACTTGTAATAAAATTATCATATTGTCATACCTTTGAGAAACCCAAGGCGACAAGTAATCTGTCAGCAACAAACTCAATGTAGGTCTTCATCAGATCGGCGTTCATTCCAATCATACTACAGGGCAATGACTCTGTAAGAAACTCCTGTTCGATTCTCACTGCATCACGCACTATTTCCTCTACCCTTTCCTTGGAGGGCTTATTAACGAGATGGTTGTTGAAAAGCAAGCATGCAAAATCTGTGTGGAGACCTTCATCCCGGCTTATAAGCTCATTAGAGAAAGTCAATCCAGGCATCAAACCTCTGGTAAGAAAAAATAACAATTTCACCATGAAAATACTGAAACTGCCAAACAGAAAATTGAATGGTCACTCTGGCCAGTAGTTATACAAAGGAATACTAACACAACAATAACTACCTGTACTAAATACATGCCAATATCCTTTGCCAAGCTCAAACAGTTCCAGAATTAAACTCTTTAAGTCACATTACCTCTTTTTCAGCCAGAATATAGAAGCAAATGAGCCTGAGAAGAAAATTCCTTCTACAGAGGCAAAAGCTACAAGTCTTTCACCAAAGCTGGCCCGTTCTCGATTGATCCACCGCAGGGCCCACACTGCCTTTTTTCTAACTGAGTCCATAGTTTCAATTGCATTGAACAAGTTATCTCTTTCTATGGGATCTTTAACATAGGTGTCTATGAGCAGAGAGTACATCTCAGAATGAATATTCTCCATAGAGATTTGGAATCCATAAAAACATCTAGCTTCTGGAATTTGGACTTCTTGGGAAAAACATTCAACCTGGAAGAAAATGCCCATGAATCCATGCAAAATCAGCAATAAACATTCCAGCTCACAAGAAAACTTTGAAATGGCAAGGAAAAGTTTAGACACAAACTTCAAATAAGAATACATCACAATGCATTCGATGTAACTGAGAACAGCATGCTAGATTACCAGATTTTCATTGACAATTCCATCGCTGGCAGCAAAGAATGCTAAAACGTGGGATATAAAATATTTTTCTTCTGGCTTTAGCCGCTCCCAATGGGGTAAGTCTTGAGTGAGGTCTACTTCCTCTGCTGTCCAGAATGAAGCCTCTGCCTGCTTGTACATCTTCCAGATGTCGCCAAACTGGATAGGAAAGATTACAAACCGTCGCGGATTCTCACGAAGAAGCGGTTCCGAAGCATTCTCGTTTGAAAACTTGGACTCTTTCATTGGTTTCTTAAAGTAAATACACAAACATTCTCTCAGGTAAACATAAAACTTAGCAAAAATACGTCGCAGAACGTACCTCAGAGTGCATTAGGATGTCTTGCACAGATAGAATCAATATAAAAGGCCAGAGGGGCAAAGAAAAGAATTCCTTAACGTAGGATGGACTAAAACACACTACTTAAAATAGTAGCAAAATAATACCGCTGTTCGTATGTCGTCTGTTTTGTGTACCATTTCCCCCTTAAGCCGCTGCATCAGCTGAAAAGCTCTTTCCTGATTCGTCAACTCCGGTACATTTTCCTTGTTTTCCATCGATCTGGTGCAATCTTGAAGAGCAGGCATGTTTGTTTCTGGAATTGATAAGTATGTTGGTGCCTGTTACCATGCAGCTTCGCCAAAGCGCGCCAACATATGAAAGAACATACATTTGCGCGGAAACTTTAAGCACCCTTGGAAACTTGTTTGATTGGTCGCATATTCATAAACTCTCCCAGATGATTGGTTATAAATTTGAAGACCAATCGCAGTGCGCCAAAATCTGGCGCGAGATACAGTCAATTCATAGAAACTCCAGTTTCTTTGTACATGGTGGCTCTTTGATTGGATGTTCGCTATTGCATAATCCTGATTTCCCCGTAAACGAGAGGAATCTGGAAAGTGATTTAATCCGCTCAGTTTGCAGAGGCTACTTGCGACTGTAGTTAGTAGAACCGGGCCTAATACTATTCAATTTGATTCGTTCCTCTGCTGCTCTACGAGTAGGACTGTATGCAAATTTTTTTGAAACCTAAACGAAAGTCTTACCTGATAATAAAACACGCCCATATTGCTATTTAATGCTTTCTTTTTCCTCAGAGAAAACGATGTTCTTGAGGCATGCATTGGCAACGTGAACTGCTTAATGTCATTACACGCAAAAGACTATGCTTCGTCGATAATAAAAAGACTCAGTTTTATCACAGACCGAGGTGGAAATCTTAGATTTCAAGAGTCGACTCTTTCACATCCTTGCTAGTTTCCTTTTGCGATGTAGACAGGCTTTGTCTGATGACTAAATGCACTGAGAAGTATGGGTCAAATACCATAACAAGCATGTATGCAGCCTTCTTTAACCAGCATAAAGAATTACTTCTAGAATTTCCCAGCATAAAGACCTCATACAGCATAAAGAACCACCTTGAAGAATAACTTGTAAAATTTCCCAATCGAAAACTTGCTTTCAAGAAGGAGATTAACACCCTAGTACTAGCTGTTTATATATAGCCTTATATACTGCGTTGGTTCCTTCATATTAAGCATTTAATTGTTAGTTTCTTTTGGCAAGAAATGAAATGAGAGACACAATTCTAGCATGTATTTCTGTCATCTTATATTGTTCTCTACCAAGGACTGCATGTTGTGGACTTGCCCGGAGACGCTAGAAAAAAACTCAGAACTATGTGAGATTAATATTCTTCTTCTTTGTTTCTTTTTCTTTTATTTTTTTATGTTCTGGTCTTCTATGTTACTTCTACTGCTACCACTTCTACTAATACTCAACCTTCTAATATATTTACATACATGGGGTTTATATACAGCTTGGGAGAAGGACGTTGCTATGTATGGATTGTCCAATGGTAGAGCAGGGGGATTGTCTGAGGGTCTTCCCCGCTTACTGTCTCCATCTTGACCCAGCTCGAGTGGGACCCAGGCGCTTCCTCCATCACATCATGACAATTCCATGACAATATTGTTCCCTACCAAGGACTGCAATTTATTGCTCATGAAAACTTTCTCCAGTGTACTTTTGTGCCATAATCAAAGAACTTAGTAAACAAAGACAGAAATGCTTATAATCACAGCTGAACATAAACGTTTTCTCTACTGTTGGCTGTTCTTCTTCAACGACGCGATTCTTATTTCTGAGTAAGAAAAGGCGAGTTACATCCTCAATCTTTTACCCCTAGCCCTGGATATTGTCAATAACGACCTTACGGAGCTTCCTTGCCTCTACTTCCTTGTGAAAGTAGTTTAGAGTGCGTTACTTTCTGTTTGTGTTGTTAATCAGTTTTGTAGGCACACTTTCTGTTTGTGTTTTCTGTTGCCAGTCATTGTTTTTTATTGTATAATTCTCCTGTACATTGTGCGGATTAATTGCTTAGCTTCCATATAGAGTATATGAACAGTAAGAGTTCGTAAATATCGTACGATCAAAAGTGAAGTGGTGGTGAACAACAAACGTTCTACAACAAGTGTTTCATCTATCTTCTACACAGTGCACAAACTACTCCTACGGAGGTTTACTCTCAGCATCCATTCGCATTCGAGCCTCACCATTTTTCCTCACAAGCCTCTCCCTCTTAATGCCTAATCAATTCCATTCTTGACGCCACACTTAAGGTCACAATATGAGCATTGTTGTTTTGTTTAATCCATCTTATGTTTTTATTCGTCATGCTTGAAGTGTGGATGCCTTGTAACTTTACGGAGCACTAAAGAAGAAAGTAAGACGTTCTTGTTGTTGCTGTTGTTGTTGTTGTTCTTCTTCTTCTTCTTCTTCTTCTTCTTGTTGTTGTAGCTATTCCGGTACTGAGGCACCAGCGAGATCAACCAAAAACCATCCACACATACGTTTTTTAAAAGACCCTAAGCTCTATCTTCGCTGTCTTGAAGAAGTAGTACTAGTGATGTCTATTCGCTCTTCTCTGCGACGTAACAGTACATAAAATTGGGAGGAAAAAGTAAATGATTGATTTGTGATCAGCTCGCCACACCAGTTGAATATAAGCAAAGAGTGCCACTGGACTACTCTTACTAAGGGCCCATGAAAACCAAACCTAGCATGTATGAAGGAAACCCCTGATCTAAAGTTCTTAATAAGGAAATGCTAGTGTTGGTCAAACTATGGAGTACTTTGTGTAATAGTGGCGCGTCCTATAAAGTCCAACTACTCTAGTATGGCGTCTAGTGGCGAAATTTTAATGGCGGATGATCAGACCATGCTACTGCTTTTTGCTTGCCCAAATGTGTTCCGGGCGCCAATCTACCCAACAGCAAAACGGAATGAAGATGCAAACCAGATTGGCAAGAGGGTTTGGTAACATCCACAAGACGTCAGTTTTCTTCTATACTTAGCAAGCTAATTCGCTTTCTGGTATCTCAGATCGACTTTATTTGAGGCATAAAAGATGCACACTTACAAGTTGCGATCAATATCTTGAATTAACTAAAGGGAGGCGTCGCCTTCCCTACCACTCTGAAACGTATATTTATTTGGTAGTGATTCGTTATTTTGTTTAACATTTAATTGCTGGTAGGTGCAGAATATCGACGCATCAACAACGTGCAACATCAGGGTGGGACAAATTTGCTCTGAAGTTAAATAAACAAAGAAGAGACGTGGTTTGACTTAAAGGAAAGTGGAAAGAAAGAGGAGAATGGACAGAAAAGGCTTCGGTGTATGTGAGTGTTTGTGTGTGAGCGTGTGCTTAAAATTACGTCATTAGCATGCCGCATTCATGCTTTTCACGCTTTCGAGTATGCTCCGCTTGTTTTTGGCATGTGATATGTAAAAAAAAAAAAAAAAAATTATTTCACTTTGCGCAGGGGAGGGTGTAATGAAATATGCATTAATCAACCAACATGGCCGAGGGAAACAGCTGAGATTGCCTAAGAGTTCACTCCGTTCTACAGCAGAATAGTTAGGAAGTGCTCTAGTGGTTTTAAAGACCTCTTTTGGGCAAGTAGATTGGTATGAAATTGTGCAAAGCATGCGCAAATCATGAGCAAATTCTTTTGTGGTGCAAGAGACTAAATTTGCCTTTCGAAGAGGTGGCGAGCAAGGCATAAAGTAGTATGTGAATGGTCTTAGTAACGTGTATCAACTGTGGATTACTGTTTTAGGATGCTATCTAGCACTGGGACTTGGACGATATAAGTTATGCTAATACGCTACCTGGCTGGCTTTCTTAGGGAGCGAATGGCACTGACATTTAGGCTGGTTTGAGACTGGTGATCAGGCCGCCAACTCGACATTGAATGTTGCCTGCAAAAATACGGTCGTCTTGGTCGACTTCGCAATTCCAAATGAGTATCCTTTTTTTAAAGAGCCGACTTGCCTCAAGCCTCCTCCCGTTTTTAAAAAGAGGGCTTGCCTCAAGTACTCGCCGTATGTTGTGGTCTTTTCCCAATTTTTTTTCCCTCTTAGTGAAGGATCAGCTCTTCCAGCATAAATGGCGGGTATACCGAAAGATCGTCGTAGGTACAAGTCTTGCCTACGCGCATATTTATGACATTCTTGTGCAACTTCTTAGCGAATTCTGGTTCTCTAAAGATAAGGCTCACGGCCTTCTTGGAGAACCACGCCATGTCTGAGCACCCAACCTTGACTAATGGTGACGAATTTTATTGTAAGCTTGTAAATTTTGTTTGCTTGTTTAGTTACTTGCGGCGAAACAACACCAAACATAAATTTCGTTCTAGTTCCCTGGCATAAGCATTCCACTGATATGCTAGCAAAGATTTTGCATGATATTATCGCGATCTGGCTATACACTTTGAAGTTTACAGTATTCCACTGTCAGGCATGTATGTCAATGTTATTATTTTCCATTTAATCTTTCCGTCTGTTTTATATCCTTGCTCGAGTACTGGATTGACGCTGTCTATCACCTTGGGTCAGTCTTGCGTATCGCGTTTTTTTAGCGTACCTCCGTTGAGGATTTTTGTTTCCGCGTCAAAATCATTAGTTTATGAATAGTATCTTACATTTTGATGACAAGTTACAATTTTTAAGTGCTGTTGGACGTGTTAGCATACTACGGTTAAGTAGCTAAGTATTCGCCAGACGATGCAACCACCAGAGGGGAGGTGGGTCTAAAGTGGACAAAGAGGAGGGGGTAAACATTTGCCAGATATATGCGGACCCCTTTTACGGATGATTCCTAGACAAGCGAATCCGAATGGCTGTCGCTTCAAGTAAATGCACAAAGCTTCCTTCACATATCACAGATCTTCACACAAGCGAAATTCACATACAACTCAGGAGGACAACTAAGGGATAGAAACATTTGACCGAAATAAAAACGAGCATATTACTTTCAAAGGCCGTCTTTTCACTAACAAAGGACTAGCATTACGATCTTGGTCGTTCTTTCTTGCCCTTGAACAGGGCTAATAGAGAAACGCTGGCAACCTTAACGATCTTGAACCGAACACCGGGAATATCACCGACGGCATGACCCGAACGACCGAAGCCGGAAACGAGAACTTCGTCGTTTTCCTCGATGAAATTCAGACAACCGTCGTTAGGGACGAACGCTGTGATCTTCTTACCGTTCTTGATGAGTTGAACACGAACACACTTGCGGATGGCCGAGTTTGGCTGCTTAGCTTCGACACCACTAAAACGAAATACAACTTCGTTACAGCCGATAAAAGTTGGCAAACGGGTACAATAAGCAGAAAACGTACCAGATATCAAACAAGGCATAATATAAAATATCTTTAATATAAACGAGGCAAGCAAAGGAACTGTAACATTACTAAGGTACTCCCCACCACTAGCACGAAGTACAAGACCAATAAAGTTTGAGAATCGAAGCTGGCACATAGAAAAAAGCATTAAACCGAAAAGGTTAGTGCTCGACGATCCCTTCTTGAGTCCAAGGTACATCGTCTACAAAAAGACCGAAGCAACTCTCCATTCCACACCTTTGCTGACCTGAATATTATTGGTAACGCAACATGGGACTAAAGCGACTGAAGGAAACCAAGAATTCGAAGGCAGCGACGGATCTCTCGTCTGCGGAATGACGCCACATAGATAGTTGTACTTCTTATTACGAGGCTCACAACATACTTGCAGAAAAACAAATTGCACTTGTGCAGCACCCTCACCTTCGTCGCACGTCAGTAAAAACAAAAATACATTGACACTCAATACCGAGTTTAACATACAGCACTTTCTTGTTGGAAACTGCAAAGGACACATACTAGTTCGTTCTTAAAGGAAATACTGTAGGATACTTGCTAAAGGCTTTACGAGCCATTAAAGAGCCGCTTCAAAAGTGTCTCTCGATGTTTAAATCGACGGCATCTGTTGGTTGCAGGCAAATTTTTTTTTCTGAGGGCCTAGACAGGCTGACTTCGGTCTTCAATGCCGTCAGAAAGCCACAACACTCAATTGCCCTACATTTCATCAAATCATAACTTTCAACCATTAACCAGAAAATAGCATCTTTCATCAAAGAGAGTTCCTACATACGTCATACTAGGTTCAAAGAAGCTTGACCTGCTGTACAAAGAAAATCCAAATACACTCCCCCAATTTCTCCACTTTCTTCCAAAATTACAATTGAACAGACGAAGCTTGTTGAAATTCAGAGCCTGGGTACAGATACAAGCTCCAATATCATTTATAATAGCACGTACCACATCTACATCATTAACCGAACGCATATGGATACAATGACTAAAAATTTCAAAAATATTTTATCACAGTTTAGCTTTAATTTAATGATTGACACAATTGCCAAAGCCCATGCCGAAAAAATAATCGTTTAGTCTAGGTACATGTCTAATACTACGTCTAATCACATGCACGTGATTTACCTATAGATCTCGCACGCAATCACAGAGAACTTCCTTAATCAGTGCAAAACGCATAAGGCTAGGAGTACAAATCTTACAAAGAGGAGCGCAACTTCCTCCTAGTCTTCTTCGTTTCGCAAGCAACGATAAGGTTGCAAATGCCCCATCGCCGCTGTTGCCACCCGATGGTCAGTCGAGTTATTAAGATTCAGGTTTTTTTTTCTTAATATGCAGTCCTTTGGTAGAGGCAACATTCCTCCTTCAAAAGAGGTTGCATCCGGCAATTGCTAATAACTAGTTGGGGAAGCTATCTTATAAATTTAAATTTATACTTGAATATACCAACTCATACACGTCAATATTAACTTATGGATATAGTGCAACCTATTTAAAATCGGACAATTGAAGTTCTGATCTGCTTGCAATAAGAAAAAAAAACGATATCAGGCGAAATTATCACAATAATAATACATATAGGAAAAAACAAAGAACAATGCAAAACCAGCCATTAATAAAAAAAAACATTTTTACAATAATGGATTGTTAGCAAAGAGAAACATCATCAGTAGAGTAGTACCAACATACGGATTCTGTACAAATTTCTTCATTAAGCATCGTCGCCGTTGTCTAGGTAAAAAGTTTCTTTTTTCTTATGAAGTTCTACATATAATATCGCTCAGAATTTTCAAGACCACTAGTGAGCGACACCTCACCTTATACCTTACACCTGCACCCAAAAGTTTCAAGATACTAGCATGACAAGATTATTTACAAATTATTTTACTATACTAATTACCTTAATGTTAGACATCACTTGCGGAGGATTATTTAGACCTAGGATGTTACATGATTTTAAAAATCTGTTGCTTGGAGCCCAACAAATGCACGCTCTTTATCAAGAACAATTCCCTTAGCATATGAAGCGCCCCAAATGTAAATTATGAGGTGGTTAGCAAAAGCAACAGCATCAGTAAAGTAGCGTCAACATAAAAATTCAGTACAAATTTCTGCTCACAAAATATCTCTCTAAAATATTTTTACCTTGTAACATAACACATAGATCTGCACCCTTAAACTATAGAGATGCTAGCAAGACAAAATTATTTACAACAACGTTTACTACTCTTAGCCAAACCTTTTTCTGTTTTACATCAACCATGCTAACCACAGGCCTATGAGCATTGCATTCAACAACTATTTCGTCAAAATAAAGGCAGCCAGCGATAATACACAGGAAAAAACAAAGAACAACACAAAACGAGCCATTATTTAAAAAAAAAACTTTTTTCCAATATTGGACGGTTAGCAAAGAGCAACAGCATCAGTAAAGTAGTATCAACATATGCATTCAGTACAAATTTCTGCATAAGCATCATCTGCTGTTGGCTAGGAAAAAACTCTCCTTTTACCTATGAAGCTGCAAAAAATATCTTATGAAATTTTCAAGACCAATAGTGAGCACAACTTCACTTATACCTTAACAAACCTGCACCTGGAAACTACAAGGATACTCGTAAGCCAAGATTATTTGGAACTCATTTTACTATACTATTTATCTTACTATTTCGTAGACATCACCTGAGGAGGATTCCTAGGATGTTGCATGATCTTAATAATCAGCTGCCTGGCATGCCCTTTTCTGAGAACAATTCCCTTAACTGAAAACACCCCGACCGTAGTTATGAGGTGGTTAGCAAAGAGCAACAGCATCAGTAAAGTAGCATCAACATATGGATTCAGTACAAATTTCTGCATTAAGCATCATCTGCTGTTGTCTAAGTAAAAACTATCGCTTTCCTTATGAAGCTGCTCACAAAATATCCCCTAAAATATTTTTACCTTGTAACATAACACATAGATCTGCACCCATAAACTATAAAGATACTAGCAAGACAAAATTATTTACAACAATGTTTACTACACTTAGTCAAACATTTTTCTGTTTTATATCAACCATGCTAACCACAGGCCCATGAGCATTGCATTCAACAACTATTTCGTCAAAATAAAGGCAGCCAGCGATTATACACAGGAAAAAACAAAGAACAACACAAAACGAGCCATTATTAAAAAAAAAACTTTTCCCCAATATTGGACGGTTAGCAAAGAGCAACAGCATCAGTAAAGTAGTATCAACATATGGATTCAGTACAAATTTCTGCATTAAGCATCATCTGCTGTTGTCTAAGTGAAAACTATCGCTTTCCTTATGAAGCTGCTCACAAAATATCCCTCTAAAATATTTTTACCTTGTAACATAACACATAGATCTGCACCCATAAACTATAGAGATACTAGCAAGACAAAATTATTTACAACAATGTTTACTACACTTAGTCAAACATTTTTCTGTTTTACATCAACCATGCTAACCACAGACCCATGTGCATTGCATTCAACAACTATTTCGTCAAAATAAAGGCAGCCAGCGATAATACACAGGGAAAAACAAAGAACAACACAAAACAAGCCATTATTAAGAAAAAAAAAACTTTTTTCCAATATTGGACGGTTAGCAAAGAGCAACAGCATCAGTAAAGTAGTATCAACATATGGATTCAGTACAAATTTCTGCATTAAGCATCATCTGCTGTTGGTTAGGAAAAAATTATCGCCAGCTTCTTACGAAGCTGCCCACAAGATATCTCTCTAAAACATTTTTACCTTATACCATAATAAACAGACCTGCACCCATAAACTATAGAGATATTAGTAAGACAAAATTATTGACAACAATTTTATTACACAAAATCAAACATTTTGCCGGGATACAGGGATATTACATTAAACAACTACTTTGTCGAAATGAAAGCAGCTACTATAAGACTTAGCAGCACATTACCTACACCTATAACTACAAAGATACTGGTATGTGCTGAGGATTCCATAGACCTAGGTGGCTGCATGTTTTAAAAATAGTTATCTGAAACCGAACGGAACAGGTGCTTTTCAAGAATTCCCTTAGCGCAGGAAGAACCCCAAAGAGAAAATTAGGGGTGGTGAGCAAGGAGCAACAGCATCAGAAGAGTAGCATCAACAGAAGTATTCATTACAAATTTCTGCATTCAGAAGCACCACCGTTTTCTAAGTAAAACCATGACTATCACCTACAGCCCAGAAGCTAGAGATACTAGTAATAAAAGATTTATGCTAGGAACAAAAGATTTATTACTATTAAATTATTTTACTACACTTAGTCAGACATGGTTTTCCTGTTGTTTTACATCAACTATGCTAACCACAGACTAATGTAGATATAGGCAGGTGTTATTAGCCTAACCTTGGGTGCTAACCTTCCCTACACCAGAACTATGCTCACAAAGCCTGACATTGCTTCAGAAGAAATATCTGCAAAATAGTCATTACCTGCTGATGATCCCATAGACCTAGCCTACAGCATGCTTTTTAAAACAGTTGCCTGAAAACAGGCAGGTTATTCAAAAAAATTTCCTAAATGCGAGATGCACCCCGAACGTAAAATATGAGCTGCTTAGCAAAGAGCAACAGCATCAGTAGAGTAGCATAAACATATAGATTCAGTACAAATTTCTGCATTAAGCATCATCTGCTGTTGTCTATACAGAAACCTTTACTTGTTTTAGGCAACCATTTACAAAAGTATCACTTGAACGTTTCACAAGCAATACAGAACAAAACCTCACGCACCTGCAGTCAGAAACTACTGAGACACTAGCAAGACGAGATTATTTACATCTTTCTTTTACTACATTTAGTCAAACATGAAGTCATGGATTTTCTGTTTTACATCAACAATGCTATCCAGACTAATATGTATTACTCAATAATTAAGGCTTTCTGGAAATTTACCTACCCCTAGAACTATGAAGATACTGCTATCTAAAGAGGATTCCATAGACTTAGGGTGCTACATGATCATAAGAAAATGCTGTCAAGGCCCAGCAGAAACTTACACTTTTTCGAGAACAATTCCTTTAGCGTGAGAAGCACCTCCGAACGGGTTAGCCCTGAAGGCAGTTCCCAAGTGACCCTTTTTGTAATCCTTGTCGTGCCATCTCTGCTCACGGCGATGATTCCGCATTTTACGCGCAGTTCGGATACCACGAGGCTTACCTGCAAAAGACAGGAACCTTCTAACGTTCACTGCAAATAACCTGAGCATCAACTGATAAATAACTTGAACGTAAGAGTAGTCAACATTCACTAAAAAGCACGATTGCGCTATAAATGAAAGATCTCCATTGCCCAAAAAATGCATCCCGCCTTCAGAATTCAAGGAAAAGCTTAAAAAATAAACAACGTACCCATCTTGCTGAGTGTCCGCTTCGCTACCGAAGGAAAAAGAACGGTACCATTTCCCCCACGCTTCAGTCGGTTCCAAATTACCCACAATGCAATCGCAACGCATGGTGGCATCTCCGCAACACTGCTGCGACCTAACCGAAAACCCCGTTCTTCTTATGAGGAGCTCTTCGAACTTTAGCTAAGAATTGATTTTGGATAATTAGTAAAATCTACGTTAACGATATCAATTGCCGCGCATCACTCAATTTCTTATTTATTCAAATTGGCTAGAGTACGGACTAACTAGTACCCATGATACCTGCCATGCTCGGGCAGTTTGACAAATATTAGGGAGATGTAGCGAGTCTTGATAATTTCATTTCATTTCATTTATTGTTTCGCCACAAGTAACAATAGACACTGATAATATCTACAGAACATATATAGAGAAAGTCATTAACAGTCCAGATCAGGTACGCAAAAATGGCATGGTT
>QQSS02160290.1:0-15505 GCA_003687565.2 Craspedacusta sowerbii | reverse complement strand
GGCAGGCAGGCAGGCAGGCAGGCAGGCAGGCAGGCAGGCAGGCAGGCAGGTAGGTAGGTAGGTAGGTAGGTAGGTAGTTGGGTGGGTGGGTGGGTAGGTAGGGCAGGTGGGTAAGTAAATGGGATAGATGGGTAGGTGGTAGGTAGGTGTTTGGTATTTATTGGGTATGTTAGGTTATGTCTCCGTGCAGCATTTCAGTAATCTGTGTATTATTCTGTCAGGGTACTTATATCTTCTTCGACTACGAGAAGTGGAGTCAACGCAAACGGGACGGGTTCACTTTCGAGTACCGATTTCTCGAAGACAAGGACTTACCTTAAGCCCTTGCCATTCTCCAGGCTCACCCACAAGTTGGTTTTATGAATCTTTTGTGTCATTCGCGTTGGTGTCTTTGTTGCATTTACCCGGTCGCAGACGGAATTCGCATTATCCTGAGGAGACGTTCTTGAAAGTACGAATTTGAAGAAGTCGCTTGTTTCTCAACATCACTTGTTCTCGGCTTCAGTGGGATGGGTGCTACGCGGCAGATGTTTTTATTTGCCGTGAGAAAATGAGAAAATGAGCAGCTGAAAATTGCGAACTTAAAAAAAAAATTTGCTGGTGTTGCTATGCATACGCTGTTAAATGTATTATACAGACCTGGCCCTGAGAAGTTTAAAGAAAGGGAAATGCAATTCCCTGGCTGTAAAATTTGTAAAATTTACTCTATTTGAAAGGTGACCTATTTGGAGGACAACAAGCAAAGATTGCATAATTTTTAACAATTTTTTATTGTTGTTACAGTCAAGGTTAATGTTATTATATGATGTAGTTTTTTCCTCTCTCTCATCTCTGTCTCTCTCTACGGGGTTATGGGTGTTGGTCCTTCTTGGGCCCGGGGTTGTTGCACGCGCCGGTACTGCTCTTAGGTACTTATTTGGCTCAAGGCAACAATCGTAACCGGCGCCATCTCATGGGGTAGCCATGTTGAGAATCTCATGTGATAGCCATGTTAAGAATTTCATATGGAAGCCATGTTGAGCTCGCAAGTGTTGTGCACAAGTCTCGTGTGATGGCGTCTCAGGACCGACCGTGGATCCATCGATCGAAACTCGACCTACACCGATTTAAAACAATTCATACCATGTTCCAGCCGAGTCTAAAGTGTCTGTCAAACGACAAACCAGGAAAACAGCACTAAATCGTAAGTGTCAGTCAAAAAGAACTCTTGTGATGACCTCCAGACCAACCCACAGAATGCTTGTGATGATCTCAAGAACAGTTTCCTCTATCCACTGAACAAGATTGAGTCCGACTGTGAGGAGGGTCCTCGTCCGTTCATAGTGGTAGCTCCTTTCCTGGGTTCAGCTTTCACCGGCTTTTTGACTTGGCGCGCGTAGCTTTAAAGTGATGAGTACTAATGCGAATAAGTGGTCCTAAACTATGGTAGTAAAAAAAATATCGCATGCCGCAGTCAAGATTTGGTTAAGATCCCCGTCATACTGGTGCTGAGAGCGACTTCCGCCAACTCGTGATTTAAATTGTTTTTCGAGGAACTCGATTCACGTCGGTTACGGGTTACGAAGCACGTATTTAAAGTTGGTTACGGGTTACGAAGCACGTATTTAAAGTTGGTTACGGGTTACGAAGCACTTGATTTAAAGCCTTTTTCTTCTGTTCAGATCACAGGTGTTTTCCTTCAACTCGCTCGGGCATTCTCTCTTTCGGACGAAATCCAAAGCACGGCTTCTGAGCTCTATCGCGGATCCTCTTGGCTTGCTTGAAATGACTTCAACATCGTTTACAGTAAAGACGTCGTTCACTTGAGCTTGGGTTGAGAATCCCAAGACTTAGTCCGCTGAGGATTAATGACGTCCCTGGGAGGTTCGCGATAGAGCTCTGTACTGCTCTGTAGCTCTGATGGAACTGGTACTAAAACGTGCAGTGCTGGCATGGCATCCCTCCCAAGGTGATAACAAGGAAACTTGGCCCGTTTTAACCAGGCAGGATCCACAATCATCATCAAGTTGTGTTTTGAGGGTATTTACTTGAACAACAAAGCCTTTCCAAACTGAAGGTATTGCTGAGAACGAATTTTATCGAGCAGTTGATATTTCATTTCCATGGCAACAGTATGTTTCCCGTAGTTTCTGCACCACATTGTTACGCTGTAGACGAATTTATCCTTCGCGCGAAGGCGTCAATTCAAGTAGCGGTAGCTCGACAGCTCATTGCTTAAGCCTACAGTGAGCTCGTGTGGTAGATGATAGGCAGGACTGTTAACGTCTGGATTATGGAACACGAGAAGAGTTGAGGAAACATTCGCCGCGGAATGGCTGCCGTCGCAAACGAAGACTCTCTTCGGCGATCAGCCGCTGGCGTCGTTGCTTTTCTTTTCTCGAGAATCCTCGGCTTAGTAAATCATGCTTCGTCACATTAGTATACAAGATCGTTAATGCATTCTTCCTTTAATCAGCTATATGATTTCATTCCTTTTGCTGAGCTATATGATTTCAGTCCCTTCGGCACGGTTTTCTGTTGAATGTTAAACTTTGGAAATCCCAGGTTTGTATGGCCATATGGCGATACGCCCGTGAATCCACTGTCCTACCTAGGAGAGTATAAATCTACCGGTTACTCCTAAGTAAGAGGTTCATTGCGATCGGTCTGATATGACGTAATGTCACAGCAGGTTTGCTTACAAGATGGTGACCGGTCTGCAGTCGTTTGTCCTGACGTGCAGCCGATGCCATATTGACCTTCCCGGCGTGTCGGAAAGGTCAATTGCAGATTGGGGAGTAAATGGTAGCATTGTGGTATGCTAGTGCTATCTTGCTGTAAGGAATTTTCTGGTTGAAAGAGTGATGCACTAGCAAAGCGTTCTGTTTTCCACGCAACGGCTTGTGCTAGTCACATTTACCCTTTTGTGGCAATATGTTACCCAAGCAATAGTGCAAGAAGTCAAGATCCGCTGTGCCTCGTCCAGGGAGTATTTACTAGAGCCCGGAGCTTGCAGTCGAGCAGACTCGGCATGGCCGGAGCTTGCAGTCGAGCAGACTCGGCATGGCCGGAGCTTGCAGTCGAGCAGACTCGGCATGGCCGGAGCTTGCAATCGAGCAGACTCGGCATGGCCAGAGCTTGCAGTCGAGCAGACTCGGCACCGGAGCTTGCAGTCGAGCAGACTCGGCACCGGAGCTTGCAGTCGAGCAGTCTCGGCATGGCCGGAGCTTGCAGTCGAGCAGTCTCGGCATGGCCGGAGCTTGCAGTCGAGCAGACGTGGCATGGCCGGAGTCCAGTCTCGGCATGGCTGGAGTCGCGCTAGCCATCATTCATCCAAATCTCTTCTCGTGTCGATCTAGTAAGAATGCCTGAGACTCCCTCCACCGTAAGTATCCGCAACGCACGCACTGCTATGAACTCCATAACATCTGGATTGCTTGGTTATAGCCGCGAAAAAATAGTCAAGCCAAGCGTAACTTGCGGCGACCGTATTGTTGTAACCACCGTGGAGTGTTCGGCTTGTAGCGAGAACGCGTGAAAGTCTTACTCACTCCGCTGCATATGGCTGCAAGAAATGGAGACGAAACAAGACGTTACAAGGAGGGGCGTAAGAACCACGACTCGATGATCCAAACAAAACGCCCGCAAGCACGTCACACGTGACCATTTCGTAGCAATCACGTTCTTTATCAGCCACAGTTAGGAAGTTGCTGTTCGCATGATGGCGACGTAGTTGTTTACGGAAGGCTTTTCTTCCCTTGTCATCGCGTTTGTGTCGTCCGTAGTAGGGACAGAGTATCTTTCTGAGGTAATTGCTCGTATTCACTTCATGTAGACTGGTGTAAAAATACTCCATTCTTTGTTCCAAATTCAATTTCCTTAGCTTTCGTGTAAACATACGACCGACGTGTCAGAGCGATAAAAACATCAATCTACTAAAGAACGCTTGCCTACTCACCGTTGTCTATAGGCTATCTTCAGATCCACGGTTCAAACTTGTTTTTATATTTTCAGCTATAGTTTTCTACACGATTGTCAGAGAAAAGCTGCTTGGCTACTTCAAACCCACCGTGGAGAAAGCCACAAGGTTCATCCCTTTTTAGCTAGCTCTTTTCAGCTTACCGCGATTCAGTGCAGTCATGTTTCAGCGCAATCACATTTCAGCGCGTATCCTTTCAGCGAATCTAGTTTGATGCACGTATTTGAAAAACTGTCAAAAAATCTCGTGTTTTAATTTTGAGTTGCAGCTGAAGTTTTGAATACTTCTGAGAAGCATGTCGTGTTCAGGAGTTGCAAAGACAGGAAGGAAGATCAACCCATTCTTGCACTAAAACGCCATGAGCTGATCTGCGCTGAAATGTGGCTCCACTAAAAGGTGGTAGCTAAAATGAAGCGCGGTGAATCGTCTGCAGGGATATTGTCGGGATTCGCGCCAACTGATTTCTTGAGATTTATGAAATCTAACTGATGAGAATGGAGTTACGGCCACAACAAGTTGCTTCGACGAATATTAAGCCGAGTCTGAGTGATCCTTAGATGGTCAGAGCATGAAATACTCCGATTGAAATTGAGAAATACTATCGGCAATTAGCATGTCAGGAGAAACGCGTAAATACTTTTTGCAAAAATTTGTGGCCTTCATCAGTTCGCGCCAGGCTAATGCACGTCAGATACTTCTTGGCTGCCAAAGTGCAAATTCAAGATAGTCCTTAAAGGTCGTGTCCTAGAACATCTTTGAAAGCGATGCGCAAAACCTTTGTACCTTGGTAATCCTCACAAATAATCGCGATTCTTTTTCTTCAGATGAAAGGGACTCAAGGTTCCACTTAAAAGCCACATCACTCCGTAAGCTTAAAACGTCATGATACTCCGGCTGTTGCATGTGCTGTCTGGTTCTGCTGGAGCTGATAGCATTCAGTCGCCCAGAAAGTTCAACACGCACAGCTTCAGCTGAGAGGGAAAACAGTTTTTTTTTGTTAGAGTAATCAGACTACAATTTCGCCAATGGAAGGGAAGGGGCTAGTTTAAGGAAAACCATCGCAACAAACATTCAATTTTCTATACCATCCTCAAGAGATACACGAGATTATTCAAGATCTGAATTCACCAAGGAAACCGACTAACGTAAGCCCGTAAACGGAGCGGAGCTACCTGATCTCCGCTCAATTATTTCTACAACTCTCGATCGTTATAACGCGCCAAGAAGTTCTGCGTTTCGGACTTAGCACAGCCAGCCTGATCGGGCTACAGTAAGAAACGACGAGATTGCATAGACAAACTTTTAGCTTACTTATCCTTCTAAGGAGACATTTCGGTGCTACTAATTCATAACAACGTTGATCATGGGGCTTTTTTCACGATCACGTAACCAAAGGGAAGAGAGTCAGTTTTAATCATACTTAGCCAACACCGTTTTCTTTCCATTCGCCATCGTGCAGTTGCAATACTTCAGAAAATATGCTTCCGCAAACGCTTGTCACTTCTACGCTAGACCCAAAATCGCCAACAAAAGCACAACCGAAAACATTACACAGCAAATTTAACGTTCCTTGCCCAACCACGCATATAGCTAAATACCGCCGGACAACCAGACCTTCACAGCCTTGCACACAATCAGGTCTGGCTTAATAAATACGAGAATGACCCAAACCAAGAAGAATGCGCAAGAGAAGAAAGACGGATCTACATGAAACGAAGAAGTGCGGCGGATAAGTCCAACTTCGGAGCTACAGCACTCACGGAGATGGAACCAACATGCTTTAACGGTGTGCACTTCAGATAAAAACTAGGCATCATACAACATCAACTCATTCGCGATAAGCTCAAACTAAACTTAAAGCGCAAGAGATACGAACTGAGGTCCTGAAAGAACGGGGTTTCTCGAAAAAGCCTGCGAAATAACAGTTTATCAAATCTATAAAACCGGCACACGAGACTTGTTCGTCGTAATGCTGCTGGGCTTCTTCCACTAAGACATCCTTTCTCGGGTTACAGACATTACGCGGGCAGCTTCAGGCTTTTGCCCTTCAGCACTAACAAGAAAGGAAGCCAGCACTTGACCACAGCTGTTTTAACACATGTTACATGACGAAACGAAATAAAAACCTCGATAAGCCACAAACGACGATTTACAACGCAAGTTGCTGTTAGGAAATCCATTGTTTACACCAGCATCGTAATCAACTCGACCAAATAACCTTCCCCACCCCCACCGCTCATAAAAAAAGAACATATCCTGAAAAAAAAACCAGAAGAACCAGGACAGATATTAAATAATAATAAGAATCGGAAGGAGAACCCCAAAACGCGCAAAAGGTAGAATAAAGGCGAGAGAGCATACCTTTGGTGACGTACAGATAGAAGAAGTCACAGTATAGGATGGTCTGTAGACAGCCTGCAACAATGGCGATTAGGTCAAAGAAGCCTTCGGTGTAGTATCGATAGACCCAATTCAGAAGATAGAAGGCTCGGTATGAACCTTGTGCAAACAAGTAGTGACTGGTAATGCTCTCGGCTTCGCCCGTTTTGGAAATCATGAACAGCTGTGGCAAGATGGCAACAGACTCCAAGTAAATAGAGAAAGTCCATAGGACCTGGTAAAGAAAACCATTGCAAATTAGAATAATTAGAGTAATTAGCAAATTAGAGTAATTAGCACATAAAAACGCTCATCACGCTGGCAAACCTAGTCTGTTTAACGTTTAAATTATTCATTAAAACTATCCATTATTCCAACCAAGAAATGCTTCCGGCAACCTTACCAGTGCATACTGCATCGATAAGTTCACGGAAGTTCTGAATATGAACAGCAGAAGATCCATGAGAAACCGTGCCCAGCAATTGATGGGAGGCTTTGACGTTAGTAATACACGAGGTACAGAGAAGTATGCCTAATCAAGTGAAGGAATGGCTCGCGCAAAACCTGTCTATCCTCTAAGTGGATTGCATGTAAAATTACAATAATAATTTTTCGTGAAATAAAACAAACAGAAGATACCTCCATCACACTCAACTCGTGGTTTACTAACACTGCAAGGCCTCCGACC
The DNA here is from genome assembly GCA_003687565.2 of Craspedacusta sowerbii. Classification (NCBI taxonomy): domain Eukaryota; kingdom Metazoa; phylum Cnidaria; class Hydrozoa; order Limnomedusae; family Olindiidae; genus Craspedacusta; species Craspedacusta sowerbii. Next base: position 8,480 of record QQSS02160290.1, on the reverse strand, counting down.
GGAATAACCAGGAATTCAGCACGAAAGCTGTCATGATTGACATCGTATGTGGCCTTGAACTTGTGGAATATCAGATAACAGGTACCAAAGGAAGAAGCAAGATATAAAGCTTTCATGACACTGTTGTATACAGACACAAAGGAAGTGACAATATCCAGGTAGCGCGTAAGGAAGACAATTGCAAAGAGCAGCTGGCTTTTCCCAGAGACCCCTAAAGGAAAAAAAAAGGAAAGCAATTTAAATCCTTTTGGTAAACAAGGCAAAACACAATATTGCTTGATTCTTAATAAGTAACCCTCTCCTCGCAGAAGTTGAACAACAGCACGATTTCAACAGAATGGCAACCATTCTAAGACCAGATAAAAACTGCTGAATCCCAAAATGCTTAGACGTGATATGTTTCGCATAGCGACCTGATTTTGGAAACATGCAATTTTAAGGGCAACTTTAAGAACAATCTGAAATGGTCTCTATATTACTCGACCAAAAGTCAACTGGGCGGTATACAAACAATGCCAAACCATTCCTTGCGCAGTCACAGGACCAGACTGGGATCGACAGAGAGAAGCACAACAAGGGACCCTGCTGTATTGTTTCACAGAGAAACAATGTCAGGCTATTAAAAATGGTAAACAGCCTCTATGGTCTCCTGCATACGAACACCACTGCTCTGGACATACTAAAATTGGACACAATTACCTAACCAATTCTCGCAAAGAATGGCTAATTCCCTTCCAACTAGATGCACTGAAACCATGCTAACAAATACCGAGCAACAGATAAAAAGAAGAACTTACAGGGTACATATATCTAGGCAACCAGTGGCAATGAAAGGACGGATGGAAAAAAGGTCACCACAAGCTGCAGAATCGGCACACCAGTAGCTCATATTATATCCAGACAAATCAGACAACTGCTGACTGCGTCTTTCAGTTGTGAGAAAATTGTTTTCATATGGCTAGTGTCATCGCGGGTCAACGGTATTTTACAACTTACGTGGTCTACATCAATTATGAACTCTAAGTCTGTGTTTGGCATCCAGCTCAGGTTCTGTTGAATATATGTCTGGCAACTTTGTATTTGGGAAAAGCCAAGTCACAAAATCAACTTTGGATGGATAATGCAGCAAAAATAGCTAGCAACAGCCAACACGAAGGACTGGAACTAGATTGCTCAAAATAGCGCGCAAACGAATAAGAACAGCAACTCCTCAGTCCAGCATAACTCGGGATGGCAGACAAACCCTAGCGAAAGAATAATTTGCTTTTCCTAGTCTGTAATTGCCAGTCTATTTTTTTATTTGGTGTTACAGCTTACCGTTTCAATGTGTTGCAAATTTTTCAGGTCAGGGCTCGGCCCATAAATATTCAAGCTAGATTGCTGAATTCTTTCATGTTAAAGTCAGCTATACCTTCTTTTGAACGGTTGTTTGACTGCAATGCAGTTTCATTACATGAATAAAGAAAATGCTGCCTGCCCAAGTTTAACCGCATGTTCACCAGGTTTCGCTTTGAGATGAGAGGGTTTTATAATGGTTTGATTGATTCTGCTTTAACCTGAGCAAAAAAGCTAACTGCTGCTAACTCCATGCAAAGTCAGAGAATTCCTTTTGGGACTCTTTGTTCTTGAATGCTGGCAATATCCTAAGACCATTTCCTTAACTTATTCTCCAGATTCAGGCTGTTTTCAGGGCTAGTCTTTTAACTTAAGCATGTAACTGTCACCACAGTCTTTTTGAGGGGCCAACTTTTAATGTTAAAATTACTTTCTCACCCCCATGTAGCAGAGCTCATAATTTATCCAGCACACAATCAATCATTGGCACTGCTAATCTTAATTTCTTAAAATTGGAACTTGGCAGAAAAAGCAGTACCACAATGAAGGGCAACTTGTTATTAAGCAAAACCTTTTTGTTAGTGATCTATTCAAAGCACTATAAATTAGAACAGGTAAATTTCCATCTGACTAGCTTCTGGAGTGGGATTGGAGCTGCCAGAACCCAGACAAAAACAACTCAGCTGTAACAGACTGATGCAGTTTGTTTAGGCACAGGCAGCTACACAGAAATGATGGCTGTGAGAAGAACAAGCTCCTTGATACCCGTCGAACCTAGGTGCAGAGTAAGGTAAGTTGGCTCCACCTAATTCTCTTTATCCACCAAGTCTCTCCCTAATCCCTTTATAAAACCGTGTTTTTATCATACATGCCTAGGTTTATCAGAGCAAAAACTAAGCAAAAACTAAGAACACGTTCACTAGCAAATTTAGATTTTTGCCAATTTTTCTACAATTTTCAGGTAACCTTGTACATCTTTTTGGCTTTTACAGTTTTTCATTGGGAAACAGTCCAGCTACGCATTTCTCATGAATAATATTTTTTAAAGGCTGCAGACCTGTATGTAAGTGTAAACAACTGGATGCACACAATAGCCGGAGACAACAAACATTATCTCTCCACAACGTACCCAGGACCTTTCTTAAAACAATGCTATCCTTACCCTTTCTGTTTCCTACCAGCCGGGTGAACCCAGACGAGCAACTCTGGCTCTTCCTTTGAGATTTATTTTATTCTTAGAACCAGGGAAAAGCTAACTTATCACACACTACATCTTTAGTAACAACCAGCTCATTTACGGCTAGTCACTCAATATTATGTTGGCTCAGTAGGAATCCCGGCAAATAGATGTCCCAAAAAATTAATAAATCATAGAAAAAAATAAGCATTCAGCTTAAGGCTTAAACCCAAAATTCATTATGAACAAGCTTACCAGCACATGATCGAGTTTTCCATATCTTCCACAGCAATATTAGAATAGCAAGTGTATGAGAGAGATCTCCAACTAAACGGAAAAAATTCATGCTAACGGCAACTCCCAGACTACTGGGAAGACTGGTCTAAATAGGAACTTTCACACAACCACCAATATGAAAATTCTTGGACGGCGACATCAACAGACTTCCGTCGAGTGTCCGCCACGTCGCCACGAGCGCAGGGTTAATAAGTCAAACGCGAGACACGCGACTCCATAACCGTCCCTCGCGAATCGCCAGCTCACACGCGGGTCAGTCACAGGGATCTGAGAGCTTCCTGGACCAGCTAAGCCGATGATGGAGTTGGAAAATTAGTTTGGGGAAATATACTACAAGGGTCTCGTTTCAATAAAATTTTGCACTTAATAAAATGATTAAATTATTAAATTATTAGTGAATACTTTCTGACCGTAACCATCCATGTTTGTTCCTAGCGAAAACATTTTAGAGAACAATAAGAATATTCCACAGATCACATGCAGAGTTTTCTTATTAAGAAATGCCACAATATTTATCGTAAGTAGCTTCTGTGCGATTGCCTCCATAAACACAGCGTGAATAAACTCAACATTTGCACAAGATAAATGGCCTGATGGCCGAAGCAAAGTGTTAATAAAACTTTGCAAGTAACTTGCAAAGTCTCAATTCTGGTTTTAAAAAGTTGTGGGTACCTTTTATATGACCAAAAGTATGATGTGCAAATAGTAAATATGAACAGTGATCGACAGATCGACGAACATCATCGCTCGAAATTGTAATAGCCTGCGTGCAAAACGATTTTATAATTTTTTTTGTTTAAATCCTGATACTCCACTTTTTTAACCACCTGTTGATATTGGAGTCTCAATTAGGTCTCCAATCAATAGACTCTTCATTCAATTTAATACTGGTGAATGCAATGACAAAGATTTTGAAAACTTTGATGAAGACCAGTCCGATTATCATGACATCTTCAAGGCCTGTAAGAAGGTTCTACATCAGGGCTTACTGCACAAACTTCAACTCAACAGCTTGGTAGGTATCCTTCTTATGCATCTCTCACAGCGCGTTATTTTTCATGGCATGGGATGGACACGAATTGGATAACAATAGAATCAGGTTTCTCTCAAGTAGAGTCCGACTGAAAGTGAGATTTTGCTTTTGGCTGAAGACGTAATCGAAACCGAAAGATAGCAATAACTTGCAAAACTGAAGGCAAGGATCATGCAATATAAAATAAAAACACTTTTTTTGATGCTATATCAACACTTTCTAATGAAAACAATCGTCGCGTGCAGCTTTTGCGCATGCAGTAAAAGATCAAGCATGAGTTACTTAATAATTGAAACCAAAGAAACGAATGTTATAGTTCAGGAAGAAGAATTTTTCAGCAATCTAGCCTAGCAGATTGCTGCGTCGATCCGCATACAACTGTTGCACCTGAAGCACTAAACAGCAGCTCACTAGCCACACTTCTTGGTGGTTCTGACACGTAATTGCGAGCGGCAGCTTCCAAAAGTGAGTACTGCATGCAGTGCCGATGAGTATGAACGTCGGTACCGTTCAAGGCAGTCGAGGTTCTTTGAGATGACCGCCCATTTGTCGCTCACCACACCCAACAAAGTATGTCAGGTTAACGTCATGCACTGCCCGTAAGTTAGCCTGAGTTTGTCGGATTTTATCAGGCGCAAATTCAGGGTCTGGATCTATTGCAGATGCTGGTTTAATTTAAGTTCAAGTTTTTGATAGTGATAATAATACAAGTACAACAAATATAAAAAGAATTCACTACTAGTCCAGATGTACTTCTTAAAGTTATGGCATGGCTCTCTTAGAAGGCCATGGGCCTTTTCATGGAGCGCCATATAGAGAAACGTAACTCGATGCCGGGTTTCATACCTTATGTGGGTCTTTCATTTTCGTGGGCTTAGCGGTTTTTCGCTGGAGAGGAGTTGTTACGAGATCTTCATTCAAAATGGTGCCGGTCATCTCTAGCTGTTATGAAGCGTAGACATCAAAAGGCCATAGATGACCTGCAACTCCCAAGTTAAAAAAGGAAACTGATTTACCAAACAGTAGTGCTGGAAGTGGATTGGAGGAGAAATTTTTTAAACTCGGACTTGAAATTTTCCCATTTGGAACTTTCTTTGGCTAATGAGCATTTAGTTCGGTTCCATAAATAGGATCCTTATGAAAAAATGCGAAACCTACTCTTTCCAGTTAATCTCTTTTCAGCATAGCCAAACTTAAACAGTCAACTTTGTATCGATGCCCTATTTGCTTGAGATACAGGTTTAAACACAATTGGCAGCATTTTATGCTGATGCTTATGACCAATATTAATGTCTGGTGTATGTTAAACTCAAACACATTCAGAAGTTTGCGTTGCACCATAAGGGGTCGAGAATGAGAGGAATTGCATCACTTCGTCTTCACACCTACAGGAGTGTGTTCACTTCACAGTCGTCTTCACTTCCTACAGAAGTGTTAGCAAAGCATCGTGCAGGACCAACCGCAAAGTGTGAGCCATGCTGCGAATGTCGGTAAAGCCGGCGAGCTTTATGGGGAATTTCGTATTTGCGGCATTGTCCCGTATTCCAACCTGAATTCTATCTCCCTCTTTGTGATTCCCTCACTCAGCTTTGATGCTTGGTATTGCCCATCATGATCTTGTTCCATCACCATGACATTCAACATCACCTTGCGTCTGGCTTCATAAAGAAAGTGACCAGTGAAGCTGGGTAGATGAGCATGATTTGAGTTGATTGCTGAACATAAGCTTCGATGGACGGCTGAAAGTCGGCGTCTCTTTCGGCCGAAGACGGAAGAAAACCGAAAGTCACCTTATTGGCTTCGGCCAAAACGGTATTTTACCGAAACTAGGTATTTCACAACTTTCGGGGCAGATACCGAAACCGAAACCAAATTTCGGTTGGTCTCTAATCTTAAAGCTCGGTGCTAGGCGTACATCTATCGCTTGTCTACAAAAATATGCTCGCAGATAACAGCATACCCCGTATGCATCTGATTGAGGATGACTAGTCTCTCTTTGTTAAGGTAACTTATGCGATATCCAAGAAACGAAAATTTTTCTCAACGAAGACTTCAACAATATTGAATTGGACTTACATGTGGAAGATGTAATCCATACACAATGTGTCTAAGCAATGGGTTAAAGTTGTATTTTCGTCTGCATTAGTCTTTTGAAGGCTTAGCCATCTGTAGGCTAGACATCGCTAAACACCTTGGTCTAATTCTTGATTCAAGGTTGACATTTAGAATGCATGTTCGCGACATCGTAACGAATGCCTAAAAAGGTATCGTTATTCTTGAGAATTCCTCTCCGAAATTTACTGGACCAACGTTTTTCATCTCTCTTGTAAGCTGTTTGTCGACGTGCCTGGACTATGAGAATACCATATACCAGTAAAAAAAAAAAATGCAGGAATTTTATTCACCACTTCAAGCTGCGCAGTGCCAAGCTGCCCTGGCCTTAACTTGCTGCTGGCATGGTACCCAGGCGGAGAACGTTTGGCAAAGCGTATGCAGATAGTGCTGAACATTATTTAAGCTCCGTTGATGATATGCGTGTATCTTTGTTTGTATTCCAGTTGCAGTCTTGCGACATGTTTGTCTCGTCCGTAACAGTAATTTTCATCCTTGGGTAACATTGGGGGTTTCTTTGTTGTTGGGCACATCAAAAAGCATTGCTATTTAACGAGCAGTCATTTCTTTTACTAGTATTTTAATTACAGTTCCGCCGCGTACAAATGTGCGTTTAAATTTAGTATCAATGAGTCTGTGAACACCAACAACAAAAACAAGAATTCATAGAAGCCCGCTGGTCTTCTTCGTTTCTACTGAACTACTTTCCCTACAACGTAGATTGCATGGACAACTCTCGCAAGATAGAGTCATTTAACAAGCGAATACCTCGCGTAGCATATCAGCCATAAATGGATACAAGTGCATCCGTTAAGATCAAACGGATCCACAATCCCTCACAAACTCGAATAGAAAGATACCGAATAAACTTATTCCCGTTCTGTAGCTCGGCGTGGGATGGACTCGACCTGCTATGAGCAGCGGTCCAACTATGCAACGTGTCCAAAACAAATCACTCCGTTTCATTCGTCCCTATAAAGGTTCATTATTTTGGCTTGAGCAACGAAGAAGACTCTTCATTATTAACTAAACGCCGAGTCGAATTCAGTGACCTTCGCAAGCATCGCTAGAGGCACAACTTTCCTTGCGGAGGTCCCTCCACAAAATCAACATCTACGGAGACTACGGAGCAATTTTTCTTTGCAATCTTGCCTAAGTTTACCAACGTGCTATTGACCTGCCAAGCAGATGTATGGTAGTGCAAGTATCGAATATAAAGGTGTCTTTGACTAGAACAAGCTCATTGACCATAATGTTAATAAAAATGAATCAAAGCCTCCCTTCAGAAAGAAGTGAAAACTTTATTAACGACTGCACATCGCTGTTCTGATTTGTCAATGTGAGGCATGAATTTTGCGAAATTTTCAGCAGCAACGAAGGTGATTTAGATTTCGAATTTTACCTTTGTAACTGCCTATTACATCTTACATGAATTAAATTTATTTTGTTTCGGCTGAGTACTCGACAGTTATAATAAGGTTTTTCATATTGCTCTGATAGCGTTTTACTTTCTTATTCAACGTTTATTATTAGCTCTTAATCCGGTGTCTTTGCTTGAAATACTTTATTGAGTTGTCTTCCTTTTGTTGTTTGACTGATTTTGACTAAGAGCCACTTGCACATGAAACTTCGTATAAATCTTCGATTCCCAATCTTTCTTGTATTCCCCCTTCTGTCCAGATTTTGGATTTTCCCTAAGTCTAGTCCGTCTATTTCCTCACATGCTATCAAATGGAAGCATTCCACTCAAGGTTGCTTTGATTTTGATTATAATCTTAGCTTAAAATTTGTATTGTGATCTTCATTTTAAAACGATTTGAAATTTGCCTCTTGCATTTTTCCTCGTCGTCTGCTTTTTTGTTGTTGTTGTATTTTCGTGTAAATTTGATGGTCAAGGCAGTTATGAGGTGGCGTCATCAACCTGATTTAGCCGCGGTTAGGAGGACGCCTCCTTCTCACATAAACGCAAACATTTGAATTATTATATTCCATGCTTTGCGCGTTTCTCGAGATACAAACGACACATCGTGGATTGGTTATATTAACAGCTTTTATCTGCATTGAGAAAAGAAGTCTTGAGTCTTGAGTCTTGAGTATTCAGTCTTGAGTCTTGAGTGAGTCTTTCGTAATTTTAAATTAAGTTACACATTCATGTCCAGCTACTTCATGATCATGGGATTACATGGCGATACTAAAACATATGGAAGTAAGAGCGGATCAACCGTCTTCCTGCACATGGTCTTATCCTCTAGCCTCAGATATAAATTGTGCGTCCTATTTTTTAATGCTTTGTGTCGTTTCCACTTTTGTTTTCTGTAACTGGGTGACGGCTTTGCAAGCAGATTGAGTAAGCATGGATCGGGGAGTGGGTGAGGGTTGCTCGTTTAAGCACGTTGAATTGAACATATTTAATGGTGCTAAATGAAATTTGTGCTTCAGAGTGACCGAAAATCATCATCATAATCATCATCATCATCATCATCATCATCATCATCATCATCATCATCATCATCATCATCATCATCA